>NIUQ01000314.1:24616-55843 GCA_002796945.1 Plectus sambesii
ATGATCGCCCCGCAGAATCTAATCGGTGTGATGAAAGATCGAATGAAGATTCAAGAGCGCAATAAGCCAGAGATTTTCGATACAATACGGTATGTTTTTGCCTCCCCCACGCCGTCCGCTCTCACTATGCCACTTTCAGAGAAGTATTTGTGATTTCCCCGAATGTCCACGAGGAATCCCTAAAACAGGTCAAGAGTAGTATTCTAGAGGGAACGTCAAAGTGGTCGTGCAAGATTGCTCTAACTGGTTCGATGCTTTAGAACGGCTTTTGCCATCGATGAATCTTGTCAATGTGCGATTGCAGTGATATGTGCCCAAGGCCTGATCGCCAAGGACAAGACCGGTAAAAGCGACCCTTACGTCACTGCTCAGGTTGGAAAGATGCGCAAGCGAACGCGAACAATTCATCAAGAGTTGAATCCCGTTTGGAATGAGAAATTTTTCTTGTACGCATCAACTTATTCACTTCTTTCATCCGCCTTTATTTCTTCCTTCCTCTTCAGCGAGTGCCACAATTCGACCGATCGAATCAAAGTGCGAGTATGGGACGAGGACAACGACTTGAAGAGCAAGCTGCGTCAGAAGTTGACTCGAGAGTCGGATGACTTTTTGGGCCAGACCATCATTGAAGTGCGCACTTTGAGCGGCGAAATGGACGTATGGTACAATCTCGGTAAGACCATGCGAAAGTGCGAGTGTTTCAAACGGTTGATCGACTATCCTATACTTTGCACAAATAAATAAATTAGTAGTTAGTTTGTGCTAAAGATAGGATTATGGATGAACTATTTGAAAGAGTGCACATTAGAATTACCCGCATGAATAACTGTGTTTTGCGTGGGTGCAGAGAAGCGAACGGACAAGTCGGCCGTGAGTGGCGCCATTCGACTGCATATTAGCGTGGAGATCAAGGGAGAGGAGAAGGTGGCGCCGTACCATATCCAGTACACGTGCCTGCACGAGCACGTCTTTCAACACCACTGCGGCGACAACGACCAGGTGCGCCTGCCCGACGCCAAGGGCGACGACTCGTGGAAGATGTACTTCGACGAGACGGGCCAGGAGATTGCGGACGAGTTTGCCATGCGCTTCGGCATCGAGTCCATCTATCAGGCGATGACCCACTTTGCCTGCCTCTGCACTAAGGTCTCGCTACCTACGATCCATTTCCATCGTTCACTGACTCATCCGACTATTTTTAGTATATGTGCCAAGGGGTGCCCGCTGTACTCAGTACTCTTCTCGCTAACATTAATGCCTACTACGCCCACACGACTGCTACGTCAGCAGTCTCCGCCTCAGACCGCTTCAGTGCTTCCAACTTTGGTAAAGACCGCTTCGTCAAGCTACTCGATCAACTGCACAATTCGCTCAGGATTGATTTGTCCATGTATAGGGTGAGTAATCAATATTGAATTAAAGGCTTTCACTGTNCAGCTGCAACTGTTCAATATCCTTTCTCCTTTTAGATGGTTCATTCCGTTCGTCATGGATTGGCTTAATGAGAACGACGAGCACTCTATGGACATTCTGCGCAATGCCTACGACAGAGACAAGAGGGACAATTTCCCGCAAACATCCGATCACACCAAATTCAGCAACTCTGTCGTCGACGTGTTCACGCAGCTGAACGAGGCGCTCAAATTGCTCAAGCAGATGGACTGTCCCAACCCCGAGGTGTACAGCGAGATGATGCGGCGCTTCAGCAAGACGTTAAACAAAGTATTACTCGCGTACGCCGACATGGTGCAGCGGGACTTTCCTAAATACGCCAGCAATGAGAATTTGGCGTGCATTCTAATGAACAACGTGCAGCAGCTGCGCGTGCAGCTGGAAAAAATTTTCGAGACGATGGACGGCCAGAACCTCGACCCGAGCGTGCAGGCGGTGCTGACCAACTTGCAAAAGAAACTGAACGCAGTCCTCGAGAAGCTGAGCGCCCTGTTCGCGGCTAGTCTCGAGTCGAACATCCTTGACTCGATGAACAAGCTGGGCGTGCTTCTGTCCAAGATCAAGGGCCCGCAGGTGCAAAAGTCTCAAGTCGCCAACGAGGCCGACATGATTCTCGAGCCTCTTATGGATCTGCTTGATGGCTCGCTCACGCAGTACGCCACCCAGTGCGAAAAGACCGTGCTCAAGTATTTGCTCAAAGTAAGTCGATTGCGCATACGGCGCCTCCATCTAATGCTATCGTTGATTATCAGGATCTGTGGCGTATCACTATGGTGAGCATGGAGAAATTGGTCGTTCTTCCACCACTCGCCGACAAAGCGGTAATTGACCGATTTGTACTTGTAGCACTGTGCGTTGTTATTTCAGCAGATTATAAAGCAGCTGCCTACCAATGCAAAAATTCAAGACATGACCAAGATGATCAAAGATGTGAAGAACATCAGCTCCGTAAAGGAAATGATGGTAAGTGTCGCTCATAGACGATCTAGCGCGTGAACTAATCTTAACCGAAGCCGTGTTTATACTAACAAAATAGTTTCTATTACTCGGTGGTATATTAAGCGTGATATTGGCTTCTTAGGTATATGCTTTTATGACGAATATAGATCATAATAAATCCCCCCTCATAGAATTAATAGGTGTCGTACGATCTAATTGCGCTTAACGTGCCAAATGGAAAGGGCACTTTTTGAAGCATATACAGAGAAGAGGAAGTATAATTTGGAAGTATAATTGATCTAAATCCCGAATTGCAGGACATGGCTCGCGAGTCGGAGCGCTGCTTGACGCCGAAGCAGTGCACTGTGCTCGACGCCGCCCTCGATATCGTCAAGTCGTACTTCCATGCGGGCGGCAACGGACTGAAGAAGAACTTCCTGGAGAAATCTTCCGAGTTGCAGTCGCTCAAGTACGCCCTCTCTCTATACACGCAGACTACCGATCAGCTCATCAAAACGTTCATTTCGAGTCAGAAGAACCAGGGTATGTCCATAGCGCTCCCGTCAGTTGGTCAGTTGAGTATTTGTGCCTTTCAGACGCGCCGTCCCAGGAACAGCCGGTCGGCGAGATCAGTGTGCAGGTCGATTTGTTCGCGCATCCCGGCACTGGCGAGCAGAAAGTCACCGTCAAAAGTAACACTTCCCATTCCATTGCTTTCTTTCTTACTGACGATGGTTTCGTTACAGTCCTGGCGGCCAACGACTTGCGCTGGCAGACTGCGAGCGTCTTCAAGCCGTTCGTAGAAGTGCACGTCGTCGGTCCGCATCTGGCCAACCAGAAGAGGATGATGCAGACCAAGTCGAAGGCTGGAAACTGGGCGCCGAAATTCAACGAAACCTTCCACTTGTGAGTCAGTCGGGCGCCGTTCACGCGCTGACTCGTTCGTTTCAGTTTCTTGGGCAACGAGGGCGATCCCGAATTCTACGAGCTGGTCTTCCAAGTGAAAGACTACTGCTTCGCGCGCGAGGACCGCATCGTCGGCGTCGGAGTGATGCAGCTACGAAATATGGTCGAACAAGGCAACTGCGCTTGCTGGGTTCAGCTTGGCCGTCGATTCCAAATCGACGAGACCGGACTCATCTTGCTGCGTATTCTCAGCCAGCGGCAGCACGACGACATCGCCAAAGAGTTTGTCCGCCTCAAATCGGAATGTCGCTTCGAGACGGAGGCGCCCATGGCGTCGTCGTCGGTCAGCTCGCAGCAACTGAACAAGCTGGCGGCGCCGTGAAAGCGCCGGTGGTGGCGGAAGTTCTGGGCTTTCATTCGTTCTGGATATTATTACCTTGCGCCATCATCAACCTCCTGAGGACAGGAGAATACAGAAGATGACGTGCCGAAAGTGCTGTGCACAGGGTACTCCGTTCCCGGTCCCCGTTGGCGACACATTCCACTTTGTGCTCTCTTTCAAGGACACAGCAACCAACTTAGATTCTCGCTTTTGTGCCACCTTACTGCTTCAACCCGCTTTGCATTGGGCTCGCTTGGCTAGATGTTTTATTATTATTATTATCCTGATTTCATCTGACAGTATGCTGACAACGTGCCTTGTTTTACGCCCGATCCCGAAAAAATTAAACATTTTTATCACTTGACGCTCTGGCATTGTTAAACCAGTTACCATTAGGGTGCGCAAAATGTATAAAGAACGACATAGTGCGCGAAAAGCTGTCGAGAAAAGGGATCATAACCTTGAAATTGGTCGATTACGTCAATTCTTTTCGGCGTTCAGTGACGAAAGCACGATGGGACCAACGGCGACAGATGGATTTCGCTCGAAAAACTGCTTGTCCAGAAGATATTCGTAACAGCCTCGAACAAGAATGTAAAACCAGATAGTAATGGCGGCTCCAAAGTCGAAAATAACCGCTAGACAGAAGGGCCATATTGGGCCGAGCGTATCTTCCATTGTGTGTACATCGACAACGAGGCCGAATATCGACTCAGCCCATCCGGCACCGGCCGCCATACTGACGACGGCGACGACCGTCAGCCCGATGCCCAATCCTATTACACCGATGAGCACGGCCATGTGAGGCCACAGGAACTTTGGCTTCTCCGCCGCAATACCATATACCATCAGTCCGATTGTAGCCAACGTGGTGAGCACAGCAATTTCGATGGCGACAGTAAACGTTATGCCCACACTTCCCTTGTGCATGTAGAGGGCGACGGCGAGAGCGGCCCAGGCGAGCAGCGAGAACACCTCCAAGCCGCCGACCAGGACGGCGGCGATGCGGTAGTGTACCAGCTCGCAGCAGGCTGACGCCATGTAGACGTAGCTGTTGGGGTCGAACTCGGCGCAACCAACTCCGATCGTCTGAATGGGATTGGCGCTGCTGGCCACCGAAGTTACGGGCGACTTGCGATCGCGGTTGGCGGTCTCATCGCTCGAGATGGAGTTGGAATCTTGGGACGACTCGTATTGATGTTGAGAGTGTTCTTCAATGGCTTCTATAGATGGTTCATGGCTAGTATCGTCCTTTTCCGCAGACAATTCGGCAGTCATGGCGCTCAATTCGGTAAACGCGCGCACACTCTGAAACTGACGTCGACGATCGAGCGCGCACCGAATGCGGATACTGCACGCGCGCGTGCGGGGGCAGACTGGTTTGCGATCACGGCAACAACACGTCGTCCTCTGGAGAACGCGCTGGTCGACGACGCAAATTCGGCGCGACCGGCCCAATTCGCGCATCGACTCTTCCCTAGACCAATGCGCATGTACAATCGCAGATCTCACCAAACTGCTCCTCCACGGGCTTTGTAATCGATGCGCCTCGAGCATTCGACTTTCAAAAATAATAACACCTGTTCACAAAGAAAAACGTCTAGACGACGTCACGTGGGGGAGTGAGCCACTGAGCTGGTTTCCCAAAACCGCGATTTTGATTTCCGCGTGGGAAAGTCATGCGTTCTTGGCCCCCAAATCCCACTTTCGGTCCCCAAATTCCACTCTTGGTCACCAGATCGACCTCCATTATCGACTGCGCTGCGATTTCATCCTCCATTTATTTCACATCTCGTAATAAGCTTCAGAAAAACTGGGGCTGTAACGGGGGAGGGAATATTGCCAGTCTCCGCGGGGATTCCCCCACTCCCGAAGCTCCTCACAACCGAAATTGTGGTTTCTTTCGGCCTCAGAAATAGGATTTGGATCCTAGCCGAACACGCTATGTCTGCCTATTCATTTCGCAAATGATGTAGTGACTCAAGAAAGATTAAACGTTAACTGAATTTGGCTTCCACTGTCATCACCAAAGGGATCCTCGAATTTTCGTTTCCCCTCGTCCCCGGAATCTTCAAATTTCCATCTCCGTTACAGCTCTACTAAAAAATATCCAATCGACAATTTGAGCATGACGCAAACAAAAATACACAACTGCACACTATTTCAACAAAGCAACGTTTGCAAGTACTGCTGCAGGGCTTGTTGATTTTCGTCGAGATCATGCGGCTCTTGATAATCACGGTCTGAGTGGGCGAAATGGACGTGTCGGCGAGCCTGATCGAGCAACTTGGTGCAGAAGGAGCAGAATGGACAGCGGTAGAGGGGGAGCCTCCAGTGAGCCTGCAGCACGTGCTCGTCGAAGTCGACGCGATTCGTGCACACCTCGCCGCAAACGCCGCAGTCCAGTGGATTCAGCAAGTCCTTCAATGCTAGCCTCGACTGGCTCATCATCTTCTCCTTCTTGGCATTCGACTTGCACCCGCCAGCCTCCCCAGCCATCGTCCTTTCCGACAATCCCCTTTTCCTGCCAGCAGCAATGACAGTATTATCAGATTGAGCGCCGATATGGTCGCCATTGCTTAACGGTGTGCAGTCAGCGTTGAGGCGGTGAAATGCGCCTTCATCACTGACGGATCGAATGGCGTCGCGTCGATGAGCATTCTCGCTCGACTTGGAGGACTGCTTGCACTGGGGACAGTGGAATGACGCGCTCCTCAAGTGAGAGGGGTTGCCGAGATTCTGAAAAGAGCAACAGTCACCATAAATGCGTTCACTCGCAGCAGAGAAACAGGCATAACATACGTGAACGGTCGAAGTATGCTCGATGATGTCACAGTGATGACAATCAAGGCGAGACACGCCGCTATCGGCGAAGCAGCGCTTCCACCAGGATCGTAGCTGCGATGGCGACGCGAGGCCCGATTCGCGGATCACGTCGACACGGCCGTGGACTTTTTCGGCGTGCAGTTTGACGGAATCGAAGCCGAAGTAGCGTCTCTTCGAGCACTCGGTCTCGCTGCAGAGGAACAGCGGCTGATGCAGGTGCTCGCTGGCCACGTGGGCTGTCGTGTTGTTCGGCAGAACGCTCTGATGGCAGACTTTGCATCGGACTCGCGACAAATTCTTCGACTGAACGAATAAACTCATAATGATCGCACTTTTCAGCTGTACTTACGCTGGTGTCTTGGCTGCTTCTTTCAGGCGATAACGTCGGCGTGTTTGTGCATGCTTCAACTGCCGAAGATTGATGCGCTTTTGCTCTGCTGGATGCCTTGACGGACAGCCGCATCGATCTGCTGATCGTCGAATCGAGAAGCAAGGCATTGTTTGGATTTGGGCAATATTTAATCTAAAAAAATAATACATTGAAAAGGAGCAATGTTATGCAGTACAGGGTGCATAAAAAGTTCGTTCGAAAATTCGTGCGAAATCATATTGAAATTTTCGTACGAACTTTTCATACACCCTGTAGAACAGGAATAACTGCAAGTATCCACAGCTCCCCATTTCATATACTTTGTTTGCTAAAGAACGCAAACGAGTTCAGAAAGAGGATAAAAGCTGCCTGTGTTGGTGGACTTGTGCGAGTAACACTGTTTTATAAAAAATTAAGCTAACCCAATGTTCAAGCGCAGGATGAGAGTTGCGCAAGTGTTGAATCATGAGGGGTTCGATGGACGCGTGAACATTGCAGTGCGGGCAGTGCCACGGCGTCCAGTCCAAGTGCCGAGCCGCTACGTGCCTTTGCAACGCTTCGGCGCTCTTCGCCCACTCGCCACACTTGGCGCATTTCAGTTCTTCGCTGTTTGAAAATAAATTCTTCGTGGTCACGCTTCCACTCTGTGACGCCATATCCATAAATGGAGATTGTCCGAAAGAACCAGAAATCAGAAATTATAAGCATATATTAGCAAACAAACAACGAAAGAGCGAGTGGTTCGCTGAGCTGCACTGAGGCGGCAAGACCCAGGGCGCTCGGCTTTGGCTCGTGATGACCCACATATTAGCGTATTGTACGCCTACGGTTAAACAAGGAACATCAAACGCCCCCTTTTCTGCGCCGTGTTAGGCTAGAACGAAAGAGCTGAGCAAGGAGTTGTCAGAAATTGCCACTTGTCAGTTATCACAACAATATTAAAACGTTTTTAAAAAAGTAGCTTTTCGCGGGAATTTATGTCACTTCACCTTGATACGGTAGATAAAAATAATCTGGCACTAACCGTGTTGTTCGGCTTTACGCTGTTCTATCCAACTTTTTTCTCTACGGCTTTTTTCGTAATATAAAAAGATCAGCGAATCTGGCTCATCGAGGTGCTTTGCATTCAACGATCGCCATCACGAAATCTTTCCTTGTCCAATCGGAATAATGCGGATGCTTCAATGTTCCCAAGCGACATTTCAGTTCGGCTTTCTTTCCAGGTACAAACTACATATGCCTAAAAAACACACACCTTTTTCTCTCGTTTTGACTGCATAATCTTAAAAGCACTACGATAAGTGCTCGAATTCACTATATTTAATATTATATTAAACTTGATACGGACCTTTAACATCAAACGAAAGGCGTGATACAGTTTATTTTTCCAAAAATTAAATTTTAAACAAAGTACATTGAGCTGAAAAATCGCGAGTTCATTTTTCTCAGTTTTAGGATTTTTCTAAAGCATGATAATGAAGATAAAAATAAAATTTGGCTGTTACTTGAATTTCCACAATGTACGGTAGATGGCTAGTTCAAGCAGATAGACTGGGGACTTGAGGCTGAATGAGTCTTACAAAGAAATTGCATTTCACCTGAAAATGATAGCACCGTACCCAAACAACCTGCCAAAATTTACCAACACAGAAAAGTTGCTAAAAACAATGAAAACTGTCAAAAAGGTGTTAAAAAAGGTTCAGAGCAGCTGAAAAATGACATAATTGTGTGAAAAAGGCGAATTTAATACAAAAAATGAACGAGCCGGAGCTTCCATGCGGAGCCGAGTTGTGCGACCGCAACGAGTTGACGACGGTATTCGAAGAAGGAAAGAATGCGCAAAACTCTTCCTCGACACCGACCGGAGCGGACACTTCTGCGAGTGATGCAAGCGGTGGTCATAGTTTCGTCGCCGCTTTGGAAGCTAACAAAAATGAAGAAGTCGAGATGTGTGTTGGACATTCCGATTCGTCGTCAGACGCCGATGAACCCATGTCGACAGTGGAACTGCTCGAAGAAGATGCCAACTTCAGCACTATGTTGGCTGCGGTAGTGTGCGACGGTTTGCTCGCCGAATCGTTGGCCTACGATGAACAGTTGGCGCTACAACAGACGATAGAGAAGGATAATTCGGATAGCAGTGGAATGAGTTCGCCGGATGACCTCGACGAGTTGGAAGAAATCGGCGCTGGTCACATATCGGGTGACGCCACGCTCGACTTTCTCGACATGGACATCGACCCGCGCGACCTCAGCGCCTCGTCTTCTCCCTTGCCACTTGCCAACAAGCTCGTAAGTCTGTTGACTTTTGAATTTCAATATAACCACAAGTTTTTTGTATATGGCGGGATTTATGCTTTAATTTGCAGACTGAGTGATGTGTGCAAATATCAAGTTGTTATCAATGCTTGTTAAATGCCCTAATACACGATGCATAAATCTCGCTTAAATAATTTTAACATCTTCAATCATACCTATAATCATATCTTTAAACATTGTTTTATTGCGCTAAGCGCTTGAGAGAGAAATCTTTGATAAACGTATTTCAGTGTGCTCTTTTAGTCTATTTTCAACGAACAATTTGCAGGATTTTCTTGATCCTGTAAGCATTCCTGCAATGGTTGTTTCACTGGAAAACGATGGTATACCTACAATCCCGGAGAAAGTGGCAAGAGTGGAAAGGAGTTTGCAGGCGACAGACGAAGGCGTTGAACAGAAAGAGCCAGGGTCGACCGTCGAATTGGTCGACGACGACGATGACTTGAACCTCCCTTCTACTTCCTCATCTTCACCACTATCGAGCGTCCACAAGGCACCACTAACTTGCGTGGTCGCATGCGCCGCCTGTTTGCGCAATGTACATTATACCTTTCATTAATCAGTGAAATTTTTTTATCAATATTCCTCATTTTTCAGGCAACATTGCCAGTTTTTATAAGAGCGACAAAGCGAAGCGACCGCGTTGTCGGCCGGTTGCTAATCGGAGGTTCTTTCGGACGGGACATTTTGCATCAGTTGCTTCGTGGTAACCCTTCGTCGAGCAAGAAGCCGCCGTCTGTTTTTAGTGTCGCATGTTCCCTGAAAACCGTCTATGACGTGTTCTCCGACGATTTGGAAGTTGGTCTTTTGCTCGTCTGGTCTTATTTACCGTATTAGGCTATTATCCCGTCTTTTCAGATTCCTCAGTCTGGATGCGGCCTGTTTGCGGTATTAAACGTTTTATGCGGTCTTGAGTTCCTTGTCAAGGCGACGGAAAGATCGGTGCAAGGGATTGCAGACGTGATCGCTGTGAAGTCTAGGTAGGGGCTGATTAACGATGATTTTGTGCAAAAATAAAGTATTTCGCTTTCAGAGCATTGCAAGCTCCGTTGGACGATTACTTGTTGTCTCGAAGCGTGGCGGGTACGACCCATATCGATCTGATCCGAGCCGTCGAATCGTTCACGAACGGACAGATTCGAGGACGGTTCTTTTCCACGGCGAAGCTGCGTACAGACGTTAGCATCGTCGAGTTTGTCGGCCGTTGGATCGAATCAAAAGCGGCCCCCATTCTTACGCTGAACTTGCAACGGGAAATAACAGGTATGCGCGATTTTCTTGGCCGTTTTTTACTTTTGAAAGAACACTTGTTACTCCACGTGTTAAGCATAATATTGCTTGTAAGATTGTACAATATGCATACTTTTATAATTTGCAGTTAAATAGGATCGTGCTATTCGGTCATTATAACGCATCGAACAAGCAGCGAGTATAACGCTTAAAAACCGAATTAAAATGCTATTATTGAAGCATAGGCACGGTTTTTCTGATTTCTTATTATCATATTTAATTTAATATTCGTTATATTTGCAGAGAAGAGCGTTTGGCCAGTGGCGGACGCATGGCATCATCAAACGGCGGTTGGGGTGGCCGCCAACCGAGAAGCGCTGCTGCTTGACTATCCCCGAGAAGTGGTCGATGAGCGACGACTGAGACAACTGCTGACCGGCTCTTCGACATTGCTCGTTCGCTGGACTGACGTCGTGGCCGCCTGGGACCGCGGTCCAAACTTGACGCGATTGATCGCGCATGCCGTCACCGATCAGCGTTGGATTGAGATGAACGTTGTTGGTAAGTTAAGGCGTTCTTTTAAGGGCCGAACAGAGTCAACGTGCGACTTGCGAAGTCCCAAATCGACAGTGCAATTACCAATAATAACTCAACGTCCGCTGAGCTATTCTTGATTATTGCACTAAGAATTTGGGACTTTCGCACGTTTCACGTGAACTCTAATAAGCTCTTTAGCGTTCGTGTCGCAGCGGTTGACCGAGCGAAAATTCATGTTCAAATGGTGGTTTTTATCGCACTTTTACCTTTTTTGTCGGCCGATGCGCGAACACGACGCAGATGTTCGTTGTGCGCATTAGCTAGAATTATTTCAAGTTATGAGTGAAAACTATTTTGAGTGCTACATTTGAACTTGGTGAGCCGAAAATTGTCGTCATCGCCCTTTTTGTGCAGAAAAAATTGAACGCTTGGCAGCTGCGGCGAGGGCTATACTTTTACTTGCGCATGTACAGTAATCTTCGTACTTTAATAGTTAATTATTTTGCTTCCCTTTGCTTTCTCTGATATATAGCGACTTAAATTTTATCGTTTGCAGGTCAAGTAATGAGCGTTATTCGACAAGCGAACGAACCGTCGCCGCCATGGTCAGCTTCCGACACCCACGCCCGTACTTCTCACATTTCCATTCCGGCGGCTTATACGCCAGGAGTTAGCGTATTTGCGCGAAGCGAATCCTTATTGTGGCGCGAAATTCAAAATGCCCCTTCTTTGGAATAGGGCATCCTGACGCGTCCTTTGTATATTTCCTCTACGCTTTTTTGCTTTTCTGTGTTGCGACGCTATATCCTGCCAAATGCCATTCTTCTTCTTTGCCATTTGTTATGGTGCGCCGTTAATGGCTTTACCTTTCCGCTCACAATCCCAGAGTGTCACACATAAAGTATTCTCTATTGTATACAACTGCGCTCAATATTGTATTCCGCTGTGATAGCTAATCAGAGAAATGAAGAAACTTTTGACTGGCTGAGTTTTGCGTGCGTGCTGATTAGCCTTGAAACTAGTTACAGTCCAATCGTTCATCGGCCAAGCCTGCCGTGCTATTATAGTGACGCGGCGGCGCGTGCACCGATTCAGTAGTTCTTTAGTGCGCAGTTATTTTGTTAGCCGAGTGCGATCGCGAGCAGCTGCGACTGAACACTGTATTCCGAACGCCGACCGTTCCTCCGCCGCAAACCAACAATCATCCTCATCGATCGCGCAGGTGCTGGCGATTGGGATGAACCGGCGATCCATAGCGTGGCAATAACGGTCCATAACTCTATCCAGAAGGGGGGCAGTGTTAGCCGTTCGACCCCGTGGCCGGAACTTACACCCCACCTGTCCTAAAAATGTCGTTGACGAGCGCTAAGTGCAGTAAGTGATCTTATGTGTTGAGCATTATATCGTGTCGAGAGAACACACAGTGATATGTGAAATCACTTACTACACTTAGCGCTCGTGAACGAAATTTTAAGGGCAGGTGGGATGTTACTTTCGGACATCCGTTTGACCCCTCCCCCCTCTCGATGACCCGCGGTCCGTCCTGCAATCGGATCGATCCTTGATCACCATGGGCAGCTTGTAATGAAACGACACGACGACGCCATCAAGAAAAATCACCCATCTACTCATCTCGCCAACTGTCTCCACTTTTCACATCGGAGTGCGATCAATAGGTTCGTCCCGTTTTGTATATTTTTTTATACATCGTCCGTGTTGCACTTTATCGGTCTAAACTTCTTTTTTTTTTCGATTTCAGGCGAATGAACCGTGCGATATTCATGTGAAGGTGGAACCCATGATGATTGTTGATGACATAGCGCTGGGGCTATTCGGGAAAAAGTGGAGACGTCCTGCGAGTGGTACGATGAGAAAGTCATGCAAGAAGTGAACGAGAAAAATGAATCCGACAAACGCCGTATCCGTCTGTCCCACCTGCTGTCAGACTTTGCCGAACGCAATTCGGCGACCGAAGTAGCCATTCGCATCGCTAGCGAGCAAGACCGCACCCCGCAATATCGGTGTCTGATCGACAAATGGAACAAATGGAACCGCAAGTACTATCAAGAACTCCTCCACCTGCCAACCGAACAGAGCCGCAATACACCTCGTCAACAGCGAAACTATTCAGCAACGACAACATTCCGTCGACCAACGACCAAAAATCCGCCTCCACAACGGAACCAGCGTAAACACGATATCCCTTCGGCACAACCGCTATAGAGACTGTTCTCCGTTGATGAAAAGGGACCAAGAAACCAACGGTGAGACAGTCGCATATATATGATTGCTCATCCCTTTTATTCGCCATCTGAGGGCGGCGCGCTCTTCGCTTCGTTTGTATGTTTCATTTCTGATTTAGTCGTTCCCGTGTTGAAACAGCTGGACGCTGGACGCCGCAATTAGCGCCCACCAGAGCGTCGATTCGAACCTCGAGGAAATCGATTGCACGATTGCGTAGAGACGGATACGGGCCATTTCGGTATCGGTTACATTCGATTTTCTTACCCAGGGCCGACGATTGTTTTCTTATTTGCAGACTCCGAGAGTCGGTTCAGTATATCGCCGAGTGGCAGTTTGAACGCATACGTTGAAATGTGCGAAGAAATGGATGCGGCCGAGAATGAAGCTTCTCACGACGACCAATTTGTGATTTTTGAACTAATTGAAAATATACTGGACGAAGTTTGCTTGCTGGATACCTACTACGAACTGTTGCTCGAGTATTGGCCCGGTGGAGATATAACTATCGCCTTTGGCTGATTTTTGATCTACTATGGAGATGGTATTTTGCGATATTGGTTAAGAGGAGCCTTTTGCAATAAGTTTTCAGTGCCGCTCATCCATTTTAGTGCACGGCAGAAATTTCATATAATGATAATCGTTGGTGATAAAGTGAAACTTGGCGTTACTGTGATATCGATACTTCTCGTTTCTACTGTATAATGTAGTCGAACTGTGTTAGCAATTTATAAAATATCATGTCGTATGAAGTTTATTTGTTTTGTCTTTAGTCTATCGCTTGACTTTGGTTACGGTTTACTACCGGCAGAAAATGAACACTGTCTGTTCTCCATTCTTTATTTATCTTCTGCATTCAATTATAATTCTTGAAGAACGGTTATTAGTGACCGTGATGGATGACTCTCAAATCGCCCACGTAATGCTGCCGGACGAACAAACGTATCAGCCGAACTTTCTTCAAGGCGAGCAGCTGATTCAGTATGGGCTACCGGTGATGCAGTTGAGTGGGCGACAACAACAACAACACCTTTTCGGCACTCTCAATTCACTTATGTTAGTCTCACCTTTAGCTTTTGACTTTAATCATTGACATTAGTGTTATCGCGGCAAAGCACTTTGTATATTCGATAAAGTACGACTTTTCTTTGATATTCTGTGAAATATTTATGTAGGCTTCTTTATTTTGCTAAGTTCATTTTGGAAAAGTTTCATCAACTTTACTTCACTGCACTCTTTTGGGAAAGATTTTACCGAGAGTCGACTTGAAAATGAACTCTGTCAACTCTTTCTCAAAAGAATTTGCCAAGGTAAGTATTGATAAAACATTTTCAAAAATAAATTTACTAAAGTGAAGATGATCTTGAAGTATTTTTACTAAATTCCAAGCACGAATCATTGTGCAAATCTTAATTTAGTGCGTTCAGCAAGTGCTTGGTTGAGACAACATTGACAGAATTGATTGGTTGACATTCCTTCAGGACAGCTGAACGACACGATGCTCCCGACATCTCGGCTCTCTTTCTTCCGCTGCCCGGTGCAAGTAGCTCCGACATTCCCATCACCACTTCTTCATCTATTCCAAGTCGCAGCCTTGCGAAAGAGAAGAAACCCACAGGCTCTACGGCCGCTCGTTTATTAGCCGAGCAGTACAGTAAGAATCGTAGCAGTCACGCATCCCAGACCGATTCTCCCACCACCGTCGCAGCGCCGCGCGTAAGTGCTCGAATCGGTCGGATGCGACAGCGTCTCCCTCCGAAGAAGGATGGATGCCTGCTGTGCCAAACGGAGGTCCCGGAGAACCAACGCGACCGCCACGTACTTCGGTGAGTGTTAGAGCGTCAGCTAGTGATTCATTTTTATTCTAAATCCCAGATAACCTCAAGCACGATCACATTATATCATAACGTATACTGTCATTGTGCAATGTTTATCTTAAAGTGTGTGTGTGCTCACTTCTCTATAGTCGGAGTCTATCCCAAGATGTTAAATTAGTTCAATTGCTCCCTCATCGTCCCGACGTGCAAACGATAGAAAAGTGAGCATGAAGAAAGCGGGCGTTGAGTGTGAGTGTGAGAAAAGTGGCGTTTGTAGACATCACCTGAAGAAGCCGGTCTATCGCTGTCCGCTCTGCACATTCGCAAGCATCGCCGAGCCGTCCATCGTACGCACTCATCTGCGATTGAAACATCGCGAGTTCGATCTCGCAGCCGTCAACTGCCGACAAGAATTCGCGCAGGAACTTGCCGAATTAACACGTCAATGTTTCGGACCGAAGAAGCGCTTCATTCGCCAATCGGTCGCAGCTGACAGCGGCGCTGCGCCGATGAACCATTCCAAGAAGACGAAGACGAAGTCAAGGGCGCGTGCGATCGCCGTCGATGCCGTGCCGATCGAGTGCAAAGTTTGCATCGCACAGACGACTGTGAGGTCTGATCAAGTCAAGATTCATGTGGCGCAGTGTCATCTTCACTTACCCTATTTGTACGGATGCCCTAAAGAAGGCTGCGCCTTCGGCAGCTACACGTGCTCCAAGACCGTCAAGACGCATGTTGAAAAAGAGCATGGTCTTGGCACGAAAATCGTCAGCGAAGTGAAAAAGAATCGCAAGGAGATGAAAAAGTCTGTTATTGAGTGCTTTGGAGAGTCTGCATGGATCGGTTAGTTACCTCAAGTGCTCAAAAATGAATATATGTTATATTATGTGCTAAATTTAGCAATTGATACGGTAATCGTTGGCTCAGTTATTATGAAAATCATATTTTACGCCCTGAAAGAGAGCGAGAGAGAGAGAAATTCCCAGCTAGATTTTGTTTTGTTTTGTGTGTGTTCTGTTTGTGTTCAGTATTGTAGTGATGCCAAAACTTGATTTCTTTGTTAGGTCACCGGAATAAAGTTGGCCGATCATCTAAACATTTATGCAATATCAGTGAAAACTTTTATTATCGTGCGCTGATTACCGTATTAATTGAAATTGTGATTGACTGGTTCAAATATTTGTCTGTTTATTTTGAACAATCTGAAAATAATCGAATATCGACCCGCAAATCAAAATCAGATCACAATGCATAAAGCGAAACGCAACAGCGCATCAACTGAACAACGCAATATCACTCGGAAAACAATCGGCCGATAAACGGCAAAGCTCCGGCAGAAATACGTGCGAATAATCCACTACAGTGGCTTGTTGATGAGTGCCGTCAAGTTGACGATCTCTAATGTGCTGCTGGACGGCCCAGGTACGGTAGGAATTGCTGAACGGGCAGTCTGAGCATACAAACAAGGGACGATCGGCATGGAATCGGAAGAGATGTTGCCGCATCGCCGTGGGAGTGAGCGGAAGGATCGTGTCGCACAAGCGGCAGTCAATACTGGACTCGAGCAGCGAGGCATTGGGCTTATAGTCAGCTTCCACGGCGTTAATGACGCTGCCACCAACAGCGGTTGGAGCCTTGATGCCAGGCGCTTCANTCTTCACTGAAAAAGCTTGGACAATAGATGGATTGAGGCTCTGCATACCTGTACACTGAGTAGTGGAAGTGGACGCTTCGTTAGCGTCCACATACCACGCAATAATTTTTACTAAAGCGCACCTCGAAACGCGCGCAGCGTCACGTACTCGACTCTGCCAACGGCTAAGCAATATACTGTTTATGTACCCTTGCAGAGTGAGTGTTTGTCGACGCAAAAACTAACAGTCAATGTTTTTGCACAGAAATGTGATATGGGATGGCAGTCGGGGAGCGATTGCGAATAACTCTGAATGGGTCACATGCAAAATTGTGATGAGGAAGATGAATCAACTGGCTACTTGGACGATTATAGCCATAGTTATTAAGCGTGAGATCAAATAACACGATAAATGCATCTGCGTGAGGAATGGAAAGCGGCCGTGTGTTGGCTGCGGACTCCTTCGGGGACACTTTGTGCAGTCCGAAATAAAGATCGCTACCAAACTGCCGCCGCCGCATCGACCATCGATCTTTAAGCGCTAAGCAGCTTTTATCCGCGATCGGATGCTGGTGGACGTTGGCGGAGCGGCTCGCCGCCTAGTGCATGCTAATTCCGGGAGTACAGCTCCGCGTCATCCCCCCTCTTGAGCCGATGCTGATTGCCGTTGCCGACCGACGAACGAACTGTCTGAGTGGTCGAAGAAGACGCTTCTTTAAGCGTCCCTCTGTGCGACTCGGCTGGAGGCGATAGCTGAAGCGCCCAGTCTGTGGAAACTAAGACGCCGTTTGTTTCGACTGGGCGGCGCATATGACAGCATTAGCGGCTCGCGGTGGCGTCGTCGACAAGTTTTCTATTGGCTCAAGTTCTCATCGGTACCCGGTGCGGTAACCGTTTCTGTCAAGCGCCGTCGTCGTGTCGTAACTAACGCGACTATAAAGAGACGTGTGATTGGGGGAAAAAATGTCATGATGCATCGAAAAGGAGGATATTGCTTCGTGAGAGGTGGGCGAGTGAGCTTCGTATTGATGATGGATCGAACCAATCGATGACCCGCGACAGACGGAGGAGACCGGTTAGGCGGTGGTGAACGGCGAACGCGCGCGACGAAACTCTCGACGGCACTCGCCGAGTCGCAGCCTTCCGTCGACAGCCAGATGATGCACCCGCCGGCGGCTTTGACGCGTTTAGTCGCTCCCGTGCACCCTACGCTATTGTAAAGCTTTGGTCGCCAACGTCGCGCGTCGCACAGCTGCCGACCTGTGGCTGTGGCCTGGCGAGTAAAGCCGGTCATTCGACTCTTCTCGGTCGACGCCGCCGCTGTCCACTCTCACACAGTTTCATCTCACTCGACTGGAGCGTTGTCGACGGATTGTTGCTGCGACGCCCCTTGTTTGTGTCGGTACAGGAGCTGCTGTACTTTTGACATTCGGCGCGGCAATGCGAAGGCTTTGCCTGACATGCCTGCTCTCAATGACGCTGGTGGCGGTGTCGTGGGGCAGTGAGGAAGAGTATCGTTTGTACACGGATCTCTTGAACAATTATAATCCTCTGGAACGCCCCGTTGTTAACAGCAGCGTTCCTCTGCTCGTCTCGATCCGTGTTTTCCTTCAACAAATCATTGATCTTGATGAAAAGAATCAGGTTCGTTCGGCGCTCATCGATGTTAAAAATTGTACGAATTTCAGGTTATTGAAATCAATGCTTGGCTCAAATACGTAAGAGACGATTGCGAGCTAAAATAATATTTTCAAAGCTATTCTCCCTCTAGATCTGGCATGATTACAAATTGGTTTGGAAACCTGAAGAGTACGGCAATATAACGGATGTTCGATTTCCTGGAACGAGTGGTCAAATTTGGCGTCCTGACATCTTGCTTTATAACAGGTGATCGTTAGCGATGGCGATCGAATGAAGATGTTATTGCCATTTTTAGCGCTGACCCGAACTTCGATTCTACTTATCCGAGCAATTTCGTAGTCTACAGCAATGGTACGCGAATTCTTAAGCTGCGCTCGAATATTGATGTCCTTGGTGTTGCTATGAATTTTCTTCTAAGCAAAAATATGAAATCCTTTGAGAATAGTCATGATTCGGTTGGCAATCACTCACCAACTGGACAAAATTTGTAAGGTCTTCCTCGAAAGCGGTGGTTCCTGAATAATTAATTACGTTTTTATTTATTTCATTAACAAATGAGATTTAAATAATTAAGTTTTGGAACTATAAAAATGCTATATTGTCTTTAACGGAGGAGATTATCGTCAGCGACGCGGTGTCAGTATAATTTTTGGATTGAACGAATACATATGCATCTTTGATTTTTCATTTCTCAGGGGAAGTAACTTGGATTCCACCGGGCATTCTCAAATCGTCTTGCAAAATCGACATTACATGGTTTCCATTCGACGATCAGGTTGGCAAATGTTTCTGATTCGCTTTAGAAATGAAGTAATTTTACAGAATTGCTACCTCAAATTTGGTTCGTGGACATACAATGGCTTCGCGATCGACCTGCAAATTGATGCTGACGACATGAATGGAAGTAAGGGCAGCTTTCGCGACGTCCTAAGCAGAGCTGGGCGTGGAAGATCTGGGGACTTTTACGTTTTATTCGTGGACTGAGGTGGACAATCTAGAAAAATAGCTTGTATAGTCGAAGATTTATTATTGGATTAATGTTGGATAGAACTGGATCATGAATCTCGAGGGAAGAGGGAGACTGCGCACCTTCCCCAAACACCGAACCTATATCCCCCAGGGGCCAATTTCATAAAACAGGTGAGCTGTTGAGAATTGAGATTTAAGAAATTGAGGGCGGGCCCATTGGTGGAAATTCAAATCTAACCAATCGGCGTGCGCCTCAGTTCCTCAATTCTCAATTCTCAACAGCTCACCTGTTTTATGAAATTGGCCTCAGGCATCAACCGGTGCCCATCTCTAGTCCACAGCCATTCCCACGCGTGATGCTTTCCTAGCGCACCAAATGGATCTCTCCGAGTACGTCGTGAACGGTGAATGGATCCTGTTGGCGACGCCAGCGAGACGCACCGAGTCGTTCTACAAGTGCTGTCCCGAGCCCTACCCGTCGGTCTACTTCTACATGCACATTCGCCGAAGAACACTCTACTACGGCTTCAATTTGATCATCCCGAGTCTTCTGATATCGCTAATGACCGTGCTGGGCTTCACCCTCCCTCCAGACGCTGGCGAAAAGATTACACTTGGTGAGAAGATTTTTTACGACTTTGGTGCACAGCTAAATGCGTTTTAGAAATAACCATCCTGCTGTCAGTTTGCTTCTTTCTCAGTATGGTCGCAGAAATGACACCGCCAACCTCCGAAGCAGTGCCGCTCATTGGTTTGACATCATCCACTGACCTGTATCAAAATACTTGTTTCAGGGACATTCTTTTCTTGCTGCATGCTGGTTGTATCGGCTTCAGTCGTATTTACAGTGGTTGTACTCAATCTGCACTTCAGATCGCCCGACACTCACGAAATGAGCCCTTTTGTCGGTTTCTTGTCGACCTTTATTCGTTTCACTCGTTTGCTCGTTCAGGTCAGAATCGTTCTTCTCAAATGGCTGCCGTGGTTGTTGATGATGCGTCGTCCTGGTCAAAAGTTCAGTCGACAGGCATTCTTGCACGCCGACGAGGATAGGGAGTCGAACCATTCGGCGGCAGCGACGATGATGACTCCAATCACGACGCCGTTCAGTCAGTCGACCGAAAGCGAATCTCTTATGCGCAACGTTCGGCCGCTCGAAGTCGGCCTGAACGTCTCATTCGCTGACAAGCAGCTTGAACACCACGAGAACTGTTGCGTTATCAACAATTGCGGCCAGAGAGCGCCGCCCTTGGGCCAGCTCGGCACCACCGCCTGCGATCGAACGGGCTCCGTCGATTTTGAGGCCCGCATCCACTCGGCCATCGTGCAGTTATCAAGTCCAGGTAATGGGTGAAACAAACTTTAAGATCCTGCTTTGGATATTTCGTATTTATACTCGAAGAAGTAGATTTGACTGTTGAAAGTATGAGTTTTGGACTTCTCAAATATCCGACCTCGTACTCCTACAATCTATCTCTATCAATCTATACAGGAAACTTTAACTTAAGGAAAAGGAAGGCGTTTAAAAGGGGGAGGGGGAATTCGGAAACAACCAGTACGCGAAAGGAAATACAGTTGAACCCGCATCATTGCAGCTTCGCGGGAACCAGCCAAAAGCTGCAGTAATGCGGGTCGTGCAATGATGCGGGTTCCGAATAGTACAAAAGTAGATAATCGGAGACAGCCAGAAGCTGCAATAATCCGGGTCGTGCAATGATCCGGGGTGCAATAATGCGGGTTCGACTGTAGCCGCATTTTTCCTAATTATTGTTGCATGCAGATCGCGGCGATCCGGCAGTCCACGCGCAACTGCTCATGCTTCATCGGGTGTACACAGAACTGAAATTCATCACTCAGCGGATGCAGCAGGAGGACGAGGATGAGGACGCGCAGAACGACTGGAAGTTCGCCGCCATGGTAGTCGATCGGCTGTGTTTAATTGTGTTCAGCACATTCATTGTCGCCTCCACTTGCGGCATCATGTTCTCCGCGCCTCATTTGAACGCATAAATTTGCATATAAATTCCTTTTATTTGATTGGTTGGCTTGGCAATGCTGGCGAGCGAGTGTAAACTTGGTCACGTGACCTCAGATCTATTTGTAGCGCGAGTAAGAAAACAGCTGATCGTGTGGGTGCACTGTATTGCTTGTTTTATTGGAGCGCTGATCGAGCGTTCGCTCTCTGTTCGCTTTCTGGGAGTGGAGTAGCTTGCAAAATGGAGAAAGAAAATGATCATATTATGCACGACGTCGAGGAAGACGACAAGGCGGCGATATTCCAGCAGATTCGACTTCGCAAGCAGCTTATTATTTGCTGCGAATGTGAACAAAGCTTTGGTGAGTACGACAAGCGCGGCATATTTACCTTATTTCAATCACGCTGAAATAATAATTCAAGTTAGATTTTTTATGTTATTAGAACAGTGCGTGTAATAAGATGGAATTAGCAATAACACGAGTGAGCTTTTCAATTATATCTCATTCAAAGTCGCTGACCTGACCTGTGGTGCAGTATTGGGAGATCAGCACCTGTTCAAGTATCTATTTAATTTAATTTCGACTGATATCTGTGCTTGAGAAGTATCTCGCGTTACGCCGAAAACAACTTTTGAGGACAAATCTGCAGCTAGATGAGGAAATTCCTAAGCGGTTATTTTTGTTAACTGATACAAGGGCAAAATACCAGCGGGAATAATTTCAGAGTCAGTGAGTCGACTGGAATCGCACGTGACTCAGGTACACGTGGGATGGCTGCCATTCGAGTGCCCGTACTGCAAGACGTTCAAGCCAAGCGAGTCGGAAATTCGTACGCACATTCGAATGCGCCATCGGGGCTATGAGACGAAGTTCATGTACAGTCCGGACGATCGTCGACGTCAGCGCGTCAACGTCTTGATGCAGCGGTCGTTGAGCCGCGTCCCCCCTTCCGCCAACATCATCGGCAGCAACAGTTCGCTCGTGATCGGTGCACCGGCGCCCGACTATGAGCACCCTCCCTCTCAGATGATTCCGTCCGCTGACCTCGATCCGTACAGTAGACGATCTGCGCTTCTGTTGCCGGTAAGTCAGTAAAGAGAGACTTTATTCACCCTATTGGGAATGTACATTCAATTGTTTTTCAGTTGTAATGCATTAATTAACTGTGCACCTTATCAACTTATTTTTTTGTAACTATCTTGCTGCTAAGCAGCGTATCATGCATCCTTCAATATCCAGTATATTCGCGAGAGGTAGATGACTTGAATTTCCCTTTAAAACAGTTACAAGAGTCGTCAAAAATATTAAGGTTGTTAGGCGATGTTGCAGGAATCGAGAGCAACGGCACCGCCGCGCACTGTTTATGCTCA
Source organism: Plectus sambesii (assembly GCA_002796945.1). Classification (NCBI taxonomy): domain Eukaryota; kingdom Metazoa; phylum Nematoda; class Chromadorea; order Plectida; family Plectidae; genus Plectus; species Plectus sambesii. The sequence goes on from NIUQ01000314.1 coordinate 47,226, forward strand.
ACAAAATCAGCAGATGGAGCAGCAGTCGACGCTCCAGTCGCCAACCGAAAGTCGTATGGGTTTCCAGCGCCCATCCTCACCGACTGTCCCTCTCATCATTCTCGCCGATGAATCTGACGACGGTGGCAACGGAAAACGGACCTCCAAACGGAGAACGGAGAGTGCGTCGCACGTCGCCGCGGATCTGTCGGCGTAAGCGCTTCTGTCTTTTACATGCGATAGTAACTTTTACAAACTTTTTCATTGTTAGCAGCGAGTTGTGCGCAGCGATTGGCAATGGAGAAGCTGGTGAGAAGCGCGTCGAGACGTCTGATAAAGCGCGACAGGACGATTCTGATATTGCGCAGAGCTCTGCGAACAGAAAGGCATCTTTGAATGACGTCGTGGAGAAGTTGAAACAGAGCTTTGCGGAAACTGACTTGGGTGTTCAAGCAAAGGCTGGCGTTTGCAAGGATGTTATCACTCCTACCGGTCAGGTAGAGATGGAGTTGGAGTTGGAGCTCGAACGCGAGAGCGCCGTTCATCTTCAGCCTATCGCTCTTCAGAATCAAACCCCGTCAACTCCTCAGAACGGACAGTCGAGTATGCAACATCCGTCCGACCTTCAACGCAATGCTCAGAACGCTCCGCAGCCTGCGAGCACTGCGCCATCCACTATTCTGTCTTCCAACGACGCGAAGGCGCCGTGCGCCTACTGCGAGCGGCTCATCGGCCCCGACGACTTCGACGCGCACGTTCGTTCGTACCATCTGAAAGGGCCGCATTCCAAATGCGGCCACTGCGACTTTGCCAGCGACGAGAAGAAAATCGTCGAGCGCCACTGCTCTTTGGCTCACGTGGGATTATCACGCAAAGTGACGCCGGCGCCGACGGCGCAGCAAGTGAAAGAAAAGATTCTGCGCTGTTTCGGGGCGTTTGCGAAGAACGCCGACGCGTTGGTGATGGAGGCAAATTCGACGGTGCGGACTGCGGTGGAGAAGAAGAGCAAGACGAAGAATTCTCAGAGGAGCCCAGGAACTGTCGTGTGCAATCTGTGCAAGCGGGAAATTCGCATCAAGGGCGGCGGCAGAAAGACCCACGTCTACGATCATCTGCTCAACGACAGCGGCATTTCTGCATACAAGTGCCTCAAGTGCGGCTTCGGCTCCGTAACTGTCGCCATCATGACCAAGCACAGGAAGAGCTGTCCCGGCAGTCGTGTCAAGGCCGATAAGGACTCGATCCAAAATGAATATGAGCGCGTGTTCAGTATCTGTTGGAATTTATGAATTCTGTTACGCTGGTCACCGTTTCATCCATAATTTATTTTGTCGTTTGCCGCCTGTAGACAACAGTGTTGCTAATAGTTAAAGATTGGTGCTTAAGAATCCTGTTGATTTTTACCTTGTTAAGCTCCTGTTCTTAAACACTGTTTTCATCTTTGTTCGCTTTAGCTTTTTGCAGCACTGCTGCATCCGCTATTTTCTGTGTCATATTCGCTTTCTTTATCCGAGTTTCGCGCAAAGATTGGCGCAGTAAAATGCTATGATGACCAATTGGAACATATTTCGTCGACTCATCGCCAATCGGTGCCAACCTGTAGTCGGTGGGGTGGGTGGCAGATGCGCCGGTGATAACCTGGCTGCCTGAGGTGACAGTGCCGGATGCGGTTCGAAAAGGGCGGCGCACTTGGCTGACAGCGGCGTGGCCGAGTCGAATGGTCGAGAGCGCCGACGGCGGCCGCGAGTGGGCCCCGCGACAACGACCTATGTCGAGGGTGCTGTCCATTGAGCGTTCGATTGGACCGTTTCTTTGATTAGGGTGATTTCTGCCTGTCGACAACCTCGCCGCCGCCTCCCCCAAGCCCCGAGTCACGCGTCTACGCCGATTGTTGGCGGCTGGCGGCGATGTCGTCACTTGCTGGTTAGTCATGTTCGAGGCTGTCTCGCTGTGCCTGCTTATGTGGCTCGGTTACGCGAACGCCGACTGCATCGACCAGGACTACTCGTTCGAGTATGTCAGCCATCTTGTCGTACACAAACTGCGCTATCCTACCATCCCACCGTGGACGTTTGTTGCCAATATGCCCGCTTCCACCCAATCCATCTGGGCGGCACGAGTCCACAACGACAGCTCGCTCGATCCTAGCGTCGTCGTCAACGCGACCGTCAAAGACTTGATCCTGACCACCAACGGCTCGCGCGTTGTCATCAACACCACTATCGCCGACCGAGAAGGCTACTACGTCTTCTGCATGCGCTATCCGGGAAGCGCAGACGAGGAAACATGCCAGCAATGTGAATTTGTCGAGGTGTACTTTTAATCAAGCCTCAATAATCGCTGCAGCGGTAGTACTGTAGAAGCGTTTCAGGCGCAGTGGTTATTAGCTTGGAAACTGCGAGATTTCACAGTCGTCTCGCAGAAGCGCAGTCAGACGTGGTTAGAGCTCGAATATTCGAAAGTCTGGGACTTGCCGTTCCCGATTTTCGCCGAAACGACTGCTTTTGTAGCCGAAAAGAGGTTCGAATGTTTGATCTTAAGCGAATGATGCGCACCAATGGTCTTTTCGAGATCGCGACTCTGTCGTCCACATCGACACGGGGCGTGGGAACAAATCTTAAACGCGCGGCAAAAGTGACAACAATTTAGAAGTCTGTAGAAAACAGTATTACGGTATATTCGCACGGCCCCTACAAATTATCGATTATTTCGCCGCACGCTGAGGAATTTATTTACGCAACCCGTGTCGGTGTGGACAATAGTGGACAATAGTAGTCCTTTTCAGCGAGTCAAAAGTTATTCATACCGGACCAATGCGCAGCAGAAAGACAATCGACCTAATTCAAACGTACAACTTTGTCAATCTGACCAACCTGGAACCGGGAACGTTGTACGTCATCACAGCTAACATTACGTTCAACTTGACAATTCCAAACTCCTTGCAAGCCTTTACCCCACTGAATCTACGCATGCCGCAATGGGCGCATAAGAGTTTCTATACCGCTACTTTGCCTTCGTATGATGAAAAGAGAACTCAACGATCGAGACCGAACTGTTCAAGTCGAGATTCGTCATCTTCCATCTTCTTGCCTGTGATCTTGCTACTTTTCGCAATCTCACTAATAAACTCTGCATGAACTGATCAATTGTAGAAGTTGTGTCCTTCAGCGCTCATTGTAAATCAGGATGAAATGAAAGAAAGTGTACGATACAAACAAGAGCCGGCGGGGACACGTTCCTTTTTGAGTTTAATTCGAATTGGACGCGACTGAAAATAAGAAGGACTGCGAAAGATCGAACGACTAAATATTCGCTTCTTTCTAAGCATCAGCAGTGAAGGGAAGGATGAGAAAATCGACTTCTGATGCGGCTTGCAAGGTACGCCGTCGGCTGGCGTCAATTTGGTGGTGTGCATATCGAAGCTTGCTGCTGTTTTTAGCAGGCTTTCAACGAAGGGAAGTTCGACAGCTGCTTGGAGTTGCTGTCGGGACAGAGCAGCGGGGACGAGTGGGAAGTGAAGCGAGAATCGCTGAACAAAGCAACGTTGCGAGCAGCAAAGACGGAATGGAAGGGTGCTGACCAGTACTCGAGTTCCGTTCAGTCTCTGTTTCTACAAGTATATTCTTGTCGCAAAGTGAAAAGTAGTAGTTATAATTGTGTTGTTCAGCTGGCTCGTTTCTCTTCCAACGGCCAACCCGGTGCATTGTCGAGCGGCTTGGAAGCCGCGGCGGCGTACAACCTGAGTACACTAGCATTTCATAATGGTCAATACAAGAACGCCGCTGTTTTGCTCGAAAGCGTTCTGCTCACTCCAAGTACAAACGGTACGCAAACAGCGCCGTTTATCTGACTATTGGAGTCATTTCAGACAACGTCGTCCGCTGTGCTGGCATGCTTCTGGTCGAAATCGCTTTGATTCTCAACCATGTAAGAATAAAAATAGAGGGTCGTTGATCATAATTCGTCATCCTCGCTTCCGATTTCGTCATCTTTACATTCAGCTTGAACGCTAGTTTGACGAAATTGAATGCAAAAGAGACGAATTATAATGAAAGAGCCTGTAATACGTTATTCTATGATCAGTTAACTTGTATATTTGTTGTTGCAGCCAGGGCGTGCGATGCTGCTCATCGAAACGCTTAAAGGAAGAAGCGAATGGAGCTCTGCGAGCGAAAAGGAGCAGGCGGAGATGTCATTGGCGCTTTATCGCATTCACTTACAGCTAAAATGGACACACTCGAGCACTTCCCTGAATAAAGCGGACTCTCAGACGGATGTGCGCAGTTCAATCGTCTGATGCATTTGAAAGTGAAATCGAATGTTTTCAGCCGTGGAAGTTGTCATTGTGTCGATCGCACATGGAGTTGCTGGCGGGAAACGCGCGGTCGGCGTTGACGCATTTGTTGGCGGCTTCGAAGGCGTATCCCTCCAATTGGAAGTTGCAACAGATGGGGGAAAGTCGCCAAGTAATTATTAACAACGCCATGGGCTGCATCTACGGCTCCATCCTGCGCAAGCCACACTTGGCGTACGGATTCTTCCGCACCGCCATTTCGGCTTGCACACCCGAAGGAGCTGCGAAAGGTCCTTTTTCCGACGGCGCTCATGTAAAATAAGCTCCCAAAATCAGCCAATTCGATGTGGACAAGCGCGAATCCATAGTAAATCATTGCGCTGAGTGATTTAGGGATCCTATTTTACAGGAGTGCCGTTCCGACTGCTTTATCGATGCCTTTACATTATGCTGTTTCGTTCCAGAATCGGGTTTGGTATCGTTGCCCGTTCCGTGGCGCTTGGCCCTTCAGTACAACGTCGCTCTCGCTCTGTTGCAAGCGCGCCAGACCCAACCGGCCTTTGATTGTTTTCTCAACGTTCTCCAGACGTTTCACAGCAACCCGCGAATTTGGCTTCGACTGGCCGAATGCTGTATTCTAGCTCAGAAAGCTGTCAGTGCCACCACCATTATCATTACTTGTTTGAACATAATCATTTTTAGACGAACAAGAGCTCTTTTGAGCTTTCCGAGCGCATGCGGGAATTGATTAAGCAGACTGTTGGCGTTGGTTTGCATAAAAAGGTCGTCTTGCGAGTCAGCTTCGACTCGGCAGCTTCAAGGTAACTTTATTTGGCGGGGTGATTTGCTTCTCGTGGCAGCGCAGTGCTGGGCATAGTGGCACATCACGTGCACTTGAAAAGCATTAATTATGTATTTATTGGTAATTGCTCAGCTTACCGCTCCGTACCGCCAGTGAAGCTATAGCTATTCTGATTTGAAAATCGTATCCAAAAAGAATTCTTATTGAAGAATTGTACTAAAAGGAATCGTTTTTTTGATAATCGTAATCATTATCTTGTTACACTTGGAACCGCATGGCTAAACGGAAGCATGAACCCCTTCTCAAAATTTAGCAGTGCAAATAATCAACTTCGCTGCATTTTAGCCCGGAGCAGCTGTCGGATGGAGGAGCGATTCCGATGTTGAGTCTGGACTTTGCGGCGTTATGCCTGCGCAACGCATTGGTGCTGCTGCCGACGATGAGCGACTCGCAGCTCGACTTGGCGGCCTCTGCGGCGCGTTCCAGCGGCGGCGACGTCGCCGAACAGAGCCCCGTCGTCGACGCTCCTCCCGGACCCCCACTTACTGTTGCCGAAGCTCATCGATTAAGGTAATCCTGCGAACAAAGCGAACCTACTGTAATACTGAATTAGTTTACGCACGTATCGTTGCGGCAGCAAGTTGTATGCCACGATAGCAAAACGGTAGGATGAATTAGCATAGCGATAAGTAGAGTTTTCTGCCTCATCCTCATCGCCGCAAGATGAGGAAAACGTGATTTTTTCGTTACCATCAAAGAAATTATGCTCTTTCAGGTGCTCAGTGCTTTGCGCGTCGGCGTACGTATCACTTGGACTTGGGGAGGCGCATCGAGCCCTGAGATTCGCGGAAACGCTCTCTTCCTGCCGGTATCTTTCGTCGGCGCACAAACTGCTCTCGATTCTTTATCGCGCGGAGGCGCTGCTGTCGTTGGACCGCGTGGACGAAGCGCTGCAAGTGGTGCATCCCGAAGTGGCGTGCGACCTTCGCGCATCAGAGTTGTGGCCGCCCGCCGAAGCGCCCTCCGATGCCGTCGACTGGTTCCCCAACTCGCCGGCCACCGCCAAATCCGTCATCATTTACAATCGCGCCTTGCTCACGACCATCGCCGGCCACCATCAACGAGCGGCCGAGATCCTGCAGGAAGTTGGGGTAAGATAATGTTGCTTGCTTGTGTTTAAGTCTGCGTCATGCATGATCTTTAAATCAGATCGATTAAGTTGGTGTATTTTTCATTCAGCCGGCGTCCTGTGGCAGTTTTTGAATGCTGCTTTTAACTATCAACGCCAACAATGTATCATAACAGAAAAATCAATGTTTTCGTATTCGCGCACTTTCTGACGAATGTAATAAGATTTCGTCGCATCAAGTGACCCTGATTTTATATTTGACGATACGTGATCACCGTCTGTCACCAATATTATACTAAAGGACTCATATTTTCAGTTGAATTCGTCGAGTGAAATGGTCGTGCCGGTAGAAGGCATCGTCTTAGGAATTTACCTGCAGTTGAAGATGGGCAACGTCGACCACGCAAGGAGAATGATTGAAAAGCAAGTTCGAGGTTTCTGATAAATGACGTCAATTCTCTGTTGTTATTATTGCTGAAGTTCGTTTTATTGGTTGCAAGGGAAGGTTAAAACGACAAAACATAGACGAATATCACAATTATCACAGCGCGCGCAATACACGTTGTTCACACAACGGCTCCAGTAGCTTTACAAGGAGGTTGTTGGTCGGTTCCGACATTCGCACTCTGAGGGGGAAGGTTTCGGGCTGGTCGCGTAATTTGGCAGCTACTGGTGGGAGATCTTTGCAGTTAATGGGACAGTTGAGCAAGATGAGCTCGGCGATGACGGTGTTGTGCCTGAGGACATCCATCAACATCGCCAGACCGGCCCCATCGACGCTCGTCGAAGAGATATTCAAATGACTGAGATTCGTTAGCATATTGACGGCGCTGCCAAGGCGTTCCGCCGATTTGCTCGGTAGATAACAGCCTTCAATGTTCAGCCGTCGCAACGTTCGAATGCCCTGAAATGACCCGTGTCGACGCCGCAATTAGAGCATTAATATCTTCGACGTACCGGCTTGTTAGCATAAGTGAGCAGCGCTTGCGTCAAATCTTCGTCCAGCGATTTCGCTGAATTCGAAAAGTCCGCGTCGACCAGATAAGAGCAAGACTGGAGCAGAACGGAAATGCCGTTCGCGCCCAGCTGCGGGTTTCTTGCAAATTTGACGATTTTCAAATGGTTTAAGCCTAAAGAAGTAGAATATTAAAAGGATACATTTGGTATGGAGGAATGAGTGTGCCTTGTAAAGACTGACGAATCTGCCGAGCGAACTCAGCCGTAATTCGTGTGGCACACCAGTCGATCTGTTCCAATGATACGCAACGGCCGAGCAACGATGCCATCATCGACCCCGACTCGTCTCCGAGAGGATTACCGCTCAATTCGAGCCGCTTCAACTGAAAATCTCCTTGTATTAAAGTAGAGTAACATAAAATAGTTCCCCTTACTGGTATGCTCGCATGTGGGGGAAGATGCTTGATAAAGCAGTCGAGCGCTTCGCAAACGATAGAACATCCAGCGAGCGACAATCGCTGGAGCGAAGGTTGACTGACGACGATCGTCGCCAACAGCTTCATCTCTGTGGCTTGCAGCCGGTTGCCGCTCAGGTCCAACTCGCGCAAGCTAAACCATCCGCGTTATGGAAGGACTGACGACAAAGACGCCATTCAGTATGCCAAACATTACCCGCAATCTTGCTCCAACGCTCGCAGCAATGGAAGCGCCTTCCGCCCCGTCACTCCGCTATTCGACAGCGTCAGAACGCCCGAAGAATCCATCAACATCAACGCGCTCTTCCAATTCGAATAGGCTCCTAAAAGCAATAAATTAACGCAAAAAGCAACTCGTAAAACAACAAACTCAGATTCATCAACGTTTTACAATTAGAATTTACCTAACAATCGCCTGTTACAGAAATGGAAATAAGAGCGCACTTACCGACTTTGTCGTTCAGAGCGAATTGCTCATAGCGTTCGACGACGGTCTGCACAATCCATTCGGTGACAATAATACGCAGGACGTTCAAAGAGTTCGCCGACGGATCGCAGCCGAACGCGCTGTCCACAGCGAAATTATCGTCGATCAACTCAGTCCCATCCATCAGCGTCAACTTCACAATCGCCAACTTGCCGGTCTTCTGCGCCAATAGTTTCTCCGCAGTTTTCTTTACATCAGCCACAGTCTGACTGCTAAATTGATAAATGAACACGGTACAATCGCAAGGTGAAAGGAACGTACTCGACGGAATGACAAATAGGTTCTCTGATGCGAACGCCGCTATCGTTCTCGAATGTCAGCTTAATAACTTTCGGTTTCGACGGACTTTGGGGACGCGGAGGGGGCAGGAAAGATGCGCTCGTGGAGGCGATCGGGACCGGGACCGTATCGAATATCGGCGTCGACTCGAAGCCAATTGAAGCAAAATTGTCGTCATTTGTGAACGAGGAAAGCGGTTCAAATGCCCTCTGATG
>NIUQ01000315.1:7515-56719 GCA_002796945.1 Plectus sambesii
ATGTGTTGACTTTTTGGAACGCGAGATCGGCTTTGAAAGTATGCTGCACCCATTAAAGTACAGATTTTGCGCGTGGCATGCAAATTAGGTTGTTCGAGCCTGTTGAGTCATCGCATTTCGATGCATCAATCACTTTGGGACGAGTCAATCTGACGTAACGGCAAGCCGCGACCGATGTCGGTCGAAATGACCGATGGATGCGCTCAGAGACTGAGCCGACATTGGTCGCTTGGGTATTGATCACAAGTGAGGAGGCGCCGTCTAGGACAGACGGCGCCCATCGACTCGTCATCGTCGCAAGTCGCTCAACGGTCGATGATTATACCGCGTCTTTCGTTCAGCGCCTTGAATGACCACACCGAGAGCCCGTCCCTCACTCACTCAATCGATTCAAAGTCCACTACTGCACGACTCTGTGCAGTGTCGCTTCGCATCAGTAAACGCCCAATTCATCTATAGTACGTTAGCACGCTTGAGAAGCGAAATGTCCTCGCGTGCACATTCGCCGCGACAGCCGACGCGTCTCGAAAAATTAATGTCGACAAGAGCAGCTAGAACTGTTATGACTTTGCATCGCGTGAATTGCCCCTTTTTATTGTAGGCCACTCAGCCAACGCCCGACGACGCCTACGATGCCTCGACCACCCACTAAGCTCGTGTTCGTGCATGTACATGCAAAAAGACAGTTGGCCGCGATTTGCGCCCGCAGACTCAATCGAGCCGACCGACAGCCGACACGGCCCCTCTCCGCCATCCATCACCTCGGTCGCTACTGAGAGCATTTTCTTCGCGAACAACGATCACCGCGCGCCGGCAAATGGCCGAGCGCCCTGCCCCATGGCGCCGTCAAGAGGCCAGCTGTCCGTACACCGGCAGCCGACGCCGCCGCCCTCGCTTCGGGGTCACCGAGGTCCGGCCGCACATGTGGGCCACGCCGGGGTGCGACTAGCCCCCCGACCAATGCGCCGGGACGACGAGGCGTCCACCTGCACGACGTGGACCACGTGGCTTCTCTTCCGCATCGAGACACGTAAAAAATGCACCCCCACTGCGGCCATATTGCAAACAACCCCGGGCGCTCGCTCGTATTTCACTCCAATAACCAAATTCGATCCGAGCAAGACGTTTGTGTCGATCGAGGGGAAGATCAAAGATGCCGCTGTCAGATTCGCTGATGCACTGAGCCATGCGGTCGCAAGGACGGTCGCAGAGTCAATAAAACGGACGTAGACGTCGTCGCATCGTCGGTGCACAGGGCGGAGAGAGATGACCCCTTTGCTGCATGAGAGTCCGACACCAACTATTGTGTACGCGCCCGACCGAACACTGTCCATGCGCCCTCAGACGACGCGCGCAGTTGTTCGACCGGGACGAGGTCGCCGTCGCACTCTCCTCGATCGATCGTCGCGTCCGAGCCGACACTGGTCATTGTGTGTCCGGCCGTCGAGCATACGCCGGCCGGTCGCATCCCGACGGATGGAGAGTGCCCATCGCCTCATCCTATCTCCGCGACGCATCAGCGGCTCTCCACTTCCCGTCGAATCGCGTTGCATGCCCCACTACAATGCCGAACGCGGGCGGCGATCCCCTCCACACACGCGTCGTCGTTGTCGTCTCTAACCACTTGACGCGACAATTTTACAGCGGCTCTCGGGCGGGCCCGGATGCTCGCCTGTTCATTCTCTCGCCGTTACTTTAATCGCATCAGACGTCACGCCGCATCAAACGATCATGTCAATTCGGGCCGCCGAATCTTCAACGCGCGCAAAAACGAATTCCTCAGCGGCGCACTGTCTGCTGACAAATGAAGAATGTAAATAGTGCACAGTAGCGGCGGCGGCGGGCGTGCAAAGTGCGCTTCAGTTTGATTATAATCGACGCTCTCGCGGTTAGCGCGTCAGCAGTGCACGGATGGCGAAGCGTAAGCAAAACAACAAGTGACTCGATCTTATCGCTGAGAATGGGCGTGCGTGCTGTTTCAAAGCGCGTAAACGGACGCAAACCGCTGTCAAATAGAGAGATCAACTCACAGTCGACCGCCCGAGCCGCCGATATCAATCGCCGCCCCATCCTTCCTCCACTCGGTGCGAACATCAACGTTGGAGGCGTCGAACGCCGGCTGGCAGTCGAGACGGGCGGTGTCGTCCTTGGCCACGATCGTATCTTGAGGTTCATATTTGAAGCGGAAGCCGAGCAAACGGTTATCTGAAACTCTACAGAGTTGCCACCAATTAGGGACGTGATTGCGAGCGCTTTGTTTGTTGTCGTCGCGTGCTGCTGCTAATACGCTCACCCCGACGATTGCCTCCTACAAGCGTGCAACGCCCAGATTTGCCCATAAATTGACCCGACCCGTCAACATAATCAAGCCAAATGCATCTCATTTCATTACACGCCGGCGTCGCCGCTCCCCCGAGAAATGAGCGTCACTAGCGTCCATCGGTCAGCGGCGGCGACCGACTCGCGCCGCGCGCTCCCCCCTGCTCCCTTTCCCTCCCCCCGTCCCCGCGGTTCACATGCAAAATGCATTGCTCCTCGCCGGTTGTGCGCAGGTAGAACACGACAGATCGGCTGTCGTGGTCGGATACGACCCCCACGACAGCCCACCGTCTAATCATCGCGTTTGAGCCAGCGGCCGGCGCCACTCGGGCCGATCGTATTTCATCGAAAGAGCCACACGGTCGTCCCCCTCCCACCCCCATGTGTTACGCGGCCACCTTGCACGCACGAACGGCGCGCCGCGTCATCCCCATCCTCGACGGCGGCCAATATTCGCGTGGCACGCCACAAAAGCGTCGCTAATAAGGCGGCGAGAAATTTCGCCGGCGATCGCCTATCCGGAAACATCCGAAATTTCGCCGGCCTGCGCCAACCGCCGATCGACAACTGGCCAATCGGCGCGAACAGTTGCAGGATAATACTGACGAATGACGGCTCGATGGCGTAACCGGATAACCAAGGTCGGCCACCTGTCCCCTCGATTAGTCATACACCGCTGAATCCCCCCATCCAGCGGCGTCAATTCGCCGTCAGCGCCACACATAGTAGCCGTTAAGCCTCGTCGTCAATTCTATTTCATCATCATCATCATGATGCTCCATCAGTGTCTACGTTTTCTGAATCATCGATAGCAACAAAACGTCCCCTCCCTCCTCGGCTAACATTGATTTTGTGTGCACAACGGAAAGGCGTCTTAGTCCGACAGCGATGGTGTTTTCCTACATAATCCGTCGATGGGAAACGGCTCGCGCATAACCCCAAGCTTATCCCGAGGCGACGGCGTAAATTTTTTACAGTCTTCAGCGGGGCTAACTAGTCGAGAACACAAAGAGAAGGGTGCGGACGATCGGCCCCCCGCCGGAATAGCAATAAAAACAGCGCCCTTCTTAGGCGTGCGAGTGGTGTCTTTCAGAGTGCGCCATGCGAAATGCGTGAAAGACGACCGACGGCCTGGTGGCGGCTGGCCGGAAGTCGGCGACGCAAGAAGCAAGGCAATTTGCGTCGTAGATGTACGGCCGATAGCGCCGATTCAGCCGTCCGTTATGCGCCGTCCCCGCCTCATATAAGCCTGGCGCTTTACTGTCCCCGCCACCCCGCCGTCGAATCACAAAATCTCCTCACCGCTTTCGACCGCACGTCGCTTCAGCCGATCCCCTCCCCCGCTGCCGCTACCATCCAACAACATCTCGTAGAACGGCACCGGATTTACCACTGAAACCGATGGTAGTCAGATTACGATTTAGACTCGCCGCTGTTCCCATGCAACGACTTACGAGAGTTGAGATCGACCGGCTGGTCAAAGTAATGGACGTCATCGCCTCGCCAACTCCGATGTTGGACATAAGCTTCGCTTGCAGAAATGCACCACAATACAGACAGTAGAAGCGAACAATATATATTTGAAGGCCGGAAACAGCGCTTGCTGTATCCAACTGCGCCACAGCGGCCAGTCGACGTCGTCGTCGTCTCTTGCGTATTCAGCGATGACATCTCTCCGTTGCTTTCTTCTTTAATACTCGATAATATGTAGCCGCTAGAGCAGCTCGGCTCTTCATTACCAAAAGTCCATTTGTTCCTAGTTTTCTTCATTATAATAACGTCATTTCAGCTGTTGTCTAAATTCACTGCACTTTACACTAACTTCGAAGTGGATTGAAATTGAATAGTGTGATAGGGGAAACGGCACTTTGTTATCAGTAAACCGCCAAATAAACGCGCGGCTCGAGTGCGCAAATTGAATCGCGCTGAAGTTGCTGCAAAATTAGTTTGCAGGCTCAATTCGCGGTCTGCACAGTCCGAGCAGTACGAACCAATCAAAGCATCGAACACGCCGCACGCCTAATATACCTTCGAACTCAATCCACCCAAGTCATTCTGTGGGACAATCCGCCGGATTGATGTCATCCGAGTGAGAACTCGCACAGTCCGCTGACAACTAGCCTTCTAAGTTCTTTCGCTACACCACTCCACCTAGCCACGCATGCTACCCTTCCTGCTACAAAGGGCGTCCGTTTTTTTGTCCGTATGTCAACAGTCAAGTTGCACGGACAACAACCAAAAGATCGGCCCGTTTATAAAACACGTGCAGTCAGATACGGCAAAGACTACGTGTGTACCGCGCTTAAGGCGGCAGCGTCGCGCGCGGCCGAGCACCCCCGTCCACCCCGGCAGACTCGCCAGTGCTCCGGGCCGGCCGATTCCGCGGCAGGTACTGAATACATTTCTTACTGTAGAATTCGCGACTGGACTCCACGCTATCCATTTCCTAATACAAAACATTTTTCGCCATTCAGCAACGAACGCCGAACGAACCGCATTATCGCTGCGAGACCTTGAATTGGTGCGTAGATTCAGTCGGCGATTAGGTCGAATAATTTCGAGAAAGAGCTGCCCATTTCGACTTAGGAAGAACTGAGAATGACCGAAGAGAGACTGAATATTCCAATTTAATGGGAAAATGCTAACAGCAAGGGAAATAAAAGCAGTGTCTCTTCTATCATTGTACGTGGATTACGGTGCTGCGCAAGTATTCGTGCGCCATTCATCTCGTTGACGATTTTTCGCGCGAAATAGTATAACTAGTGTTACTGCTTATCTCTCATTTGTGACATTTTAGCTCAGCTATGCTTGTGAATATGGCGCGACATAACGAGCTTTGCCGTTAGTTCATCATCTTCTTTGCGTGACAAGGTCTTTGTCAGTTTATTTGTTGACCCACGATGAGCCACACGCGAGAGACAGACGAGCAAGATGTAAGAAATTTTGCGACAACTCGAGCTCATTACCTCACTCTAATGTGTCAATTTTAGCAGAACTCTAGTACTAGTGGTGGCTGGCTGCATTCAATGGTGGAAAGCTTAACACCGTCTGTTTTTACCGGCCTGTGGCCAGCGCGCCAACAGAGACCGCCTAGTTCTCCAACTTCGCGATCCAGCAGCAGACGAAATGGCTTCCCATCAAGTCGACGAGGTAGTCTCGCTCTTAGCACCAAATTCTTCCCCAACTTTTACAATAAATTGATTGCTTAACATAAAAATGGTTGTAGATATCGAAGAGGACCGGTCGATTGACAATCGTGCAGCAAGTAATCAACAGTACGAAGCGCAAGCCGATCCAGACAGCGGTGATCGGCCGCGCAACAATATGACAGCTACTTCGGCTGTGTCTCATGGAGCTCCTATTCCATTGCAACAACTCGGTGAACTCGGTGAGCACAGCCAATATTCTTCAATTAGTTCTTTCTCATCTGACCATATGCCGACAAATGTAAGCTTCAAACCTTTTGCATTCACTATACATTTGTAGTCTTTCTCTATGATTCGTATTTTTCTATGCTTTATTTGATTTGTAAATGTTTATTTCGTAACTTTGCCATCCAGTTTCGTAAATTTACGAATTTGAAAGGTACAGTGACGAAATTAGACGGCAACGGCTCTATTTCCATAGGACATTTTAAGTACATTCACCGAAGTGATTCATGAAAACAGAGCTGTGTAATTTTTTGGTTTCTAATTTTGTTTATTACCATTTCCTACATCGCGAGTGACTTTTGTCAAGGTCCCTTGTAATCGTCCCTCCCTTCAATGACGGGGGACTGCGTTTTTATCCTCAAAATAATGATTGTTTGATATCTGTATGAATATTTTCAGAGAATAAGAAAGCGACCAGGTGATACATCGGAGTTGGACGACCAGGAATCTAGCAATCGAAATGCGTCTTCGAACGACTTCAAGCGCTTTCGTTACGGAATGGAGCCGTTGGCGAGACCGTCTGTGGCATCTTCAGCAAATGTACGGCGGCATGCGGATGTTCAGACCAACTTTTGTGAACTCTTCTTCTTCTTTAAGGCGTACGCTAACGACAGCAGCCATTCAATGTTCCTGGACCGTAGTCAAACTGACCAAAGTGGTCGACTGAGTCGGTCGACGTATGACCGACCGTCGTCGAGCATGAGCAGCGCGTCGACGACGCTCCGCGCCCGCATCAGCTCCATCGGCTCGACCGGCGGCCCCGGCAGCAGCGCGCTCAGTTCGCGTACTCGACGCATTCTCGAAGAACTCGAAAAGATGAGCACGCCCGTTAAGGTACGTTCTTCGCTCGCTATTTATTAACTGGTCAATTCCATACTGCGAACTTGAACAAAAGTTGCACTCTTAAAGGCCATACTAGAACACTGCATTAAATAAGACTTCAGCTAAAGAACGCGCGATATGAAACCGACCCAATGCCTTCAACCCTACCTTACCATACTTCCTCTCTTTCAGGATGCCCAAAAGCTGCCCACGTTGCGACCCTGGCTGCCCGAGCGTTGGGACCGAACCGCGAACCAGATCGAAGCCCATCCAGCGACGGCCACCCTGCGAGGTCCTCCGCTCGCCTCGCTGTCGACTCCCACTCGAGCGCAGCTGTTGTCGCGGACGATCGGCTCCAACTCTTCCAAGCCTTATTGGTAAGCTATGTTTTGCGCAATATCACCATTGAACGCGTTTCTTGGCTAAGGCTGTAACGGAAGGACGGAAAAATTTTCCTTGATTCTCGTTTCTTTCTGTCTCTAATAAATGTCCGCCCTAGAGGAATAGCCTATGATGTCATTTTACGAATGATGTGGTGCCTCAAGAAAGACCCATAGTTGGTTAAGTTAGTTTAACTTTGTCTTCAACTGTCTTCGCTAATCAGATCCTCTAAAGGCTCAAATCCCCGTCCCTCCTGCAGCAGTAACTTCAAAGCCAAACTCTTCTTTCTCAATTTAAATCACCTTCAAATCCGTGCACACAAAAACAACGTATTCAAAGTGTTACTCGCGTGTTTAATCGGGAGCTAAGTGTATTTGGATTTCAGGCGGCGACCGAGCATGAGTGCTCCACGAGCGGCGCCATCGGCTGTCAAAACATCTCCGACGTCCGCCGGCGGTATTGTGAAGGGCGCCGACGGGGCGAAAATCAACAAGTTCAGCGCGCGCATTCCCGAGCTCGAGGAACCAGACTCGACTGTATGTTTGCTTCATATTTAATTAATGCGTTTCATCGGCTATTCGGACGTATCCTACTTTCTCAAATTGACCCACCCCTTTTATATGCACCCGCTCGCACTCCAGCTGCTGAATGAAATGAACCTTGTTCTCTAATAGTCCTTCAGGACTTATTTATCCCGTAAGCTCATGCAATATGCCAAAAGAAATATACTAATATGCCACTGAATGAAAAGAACCGCGCGGGTCTAGTTGTGAAAGTGTAATATTACGTAGTTGTTATTCTTACGCGGATGCTGCGTTCGCAGTCGTAGCATATCTTTTAATAGTTGATAATCTGTTGGATTATTTAGCCGCACTTCAACTCGGTGCCATTGCCGATCGCAACTAGCCAGGTCCCGGCCGCCGGCTTTCTCGCCGGCAGCAGCAAGTTCAGTTTTGCAAAGCCGGTGCCGAAATCAGGTCCTGTCGTGTCACCCGCTGAAACGCCCGGTGTTTCTTCAGTCATGGTAATTCCTTTTTGTGCTCCTTTCCCAAGATATTCAAGTGATTTAAATGCCATTTTACTTTTAAATTGGACCCTTTTCAAATCAAAGAGAACACTTGATTTAATTTGTTTTAAATGTCCTATTTTTTTGAGGTTATGTCCGATTCGATTTGCAAAGTATCACATTTAATATCAATAAATGAATATTTTCTTCACAATTTTAAATATCAGTCAAAATTCATTGATAATACATCATTATTGCTTTGAAGGCGGTGAAAAATAAGTGGACTTGCTCGGCATGTTTCGTCGGCAACGACGCTGATGCTGAAAAATGCGCTTGCTGTTCCGGACCCCGCGCTGCTGCTCCAAAGTCGGAGGCGAGTAGTACCTCCGCGCCCATCGCCGCCACTAACTTCTCGACGTCGTCATCCGACACTAACAGTATTGACTTGCCCAAGAAAGGTACCTATCTCGCTCTGATCGTCCTTTAGCTAATGATTTCGTTTGTTCTTGTGCAGCCTGGAATTGTTCCACTTGTTTCGTCAGCAACGATGGTTCCGCTGACCAATGCGTCGCCTGCTCGGAGTCCAGACCAGGCGCGCCAAAGTCTGAAAAGAGTAAAACGTTGTTCCCGGGCAGCATCTTTCAATCATCGTCCTCATCATCCTCGGCGTCGCCATTTGCCGATAGTGCCGCTGCCGCACCGAAGAAAGGTTGGAATTTTGGTTGAAAGCCGCCGTATTTTGATTGATTGTGCCCGATAGTAATTGATTATTTTGTAGGTTGGAGTTGTTCAAATTGTTTCGTCAAGAACGAGGACTCGACTGATAACTGCGTCGCCTGCATGGGTGCTCGACCCGGGGCGCCCAAAGTGGACGGCCCTAAAGCTCTGTTCGCCAACAGTCTCTCTTCAACGTCGGCGCCGTCGACTGAAAACAAAACTACCTCGGCCAAAAAAGGTTTGAATACTCTTTTTTATAAACCCCCACTCCTGTAGTGAGATGACTCTTGTTTTCAGGATGGACTTGCTCCACCTGCTTCGTTGGCAACGACGATTCGACTGATAACTGCGTCGCCTGCAGCGAATCGCGACCCGGCGCTCCCAAGTCGGACAAGAACAAACCCCTTTTCGCTGGAAGTATTTTCTCGACGTCGTCGTCGGCTGCCGGTAGCGAAGCGTCCATTCCGAAAAAAGGTACGTACCATTTCCGCTAGAATAACGGCGCTTTCCAAATCAAGCAGAACACTTTGTTGAGTTTGCTTTATGGAAAAGTATTGCTGTTAAAGTCGAAATAGTATAAATTTGTTGTCGAGAAAAGATTGATTGATCATTGATTATAATTTATAGACTGGAGCTGTACGACCTGTTTTGTGTCGAACAAAGCGGATAAGCTCTCTTGCGACGCGTGTCAGTCGCCGAAGCCAGGCAGCACCTTCAAGCCCGGTAGGCGCCATTATCGTCGCTCGTCGACGCGTGACTGTCTATCTAACAATCGCTTTTCTGCAGTGTCGTTCGGTTTCGGCGTTGCTTCGAAGCCGGCCGCCGCCGTCATCCCCTCGGGCGTCTCCTTCGGCGTCGTTCCGCACAATGAATCATTCGGCGAGAAGAAGACGGTCAAGTTCGCCGAACCATTGACGACTACGACTACGTTCTCGTCGGCCCAGTCGCCTCTGTCTCTTGCCGAGTGCGTCCGCCCCTTTGTATATTAATCACCCTTACTGATAGTATCGCTTTGCAGTGACGGCGCATCCAGTGTTCCGGCCAACTCCTCAAGTTCTGACACTTTGACGAATAATGCAACAACGCTTTCAACGCCCACTACGACGGCGGCCGCTACGGCCGGAAGCGGCGGTTCTGCGCCGTTCGTCTTCGGCTTCGGCGGCTCGAAGGAGACATCGACGACCTCTGCTTCGACCGCCGGCAGCGGCTCGTCCACGACCGCATCGGCTGCACCGCCCGTGTTCGCCTTCGGAGCTTCGGCTGCGACGACGGCGACAACAACGAGCGCGCCCTCTGCCCCCAGTTCAACGTCGACATTTGTGTTCGGTTCTTCGTCGAGCGCCGCGCCAACATCGTCCGCCGCCGCGAGTAGCTCGCTGACCTCGGTCGCAACTTCTACGACTACGAGCGACACGACGACGACCACCGCCGTGTCGACCAGCAGCGAATCGTCGCTCACTTCGTCGGCGCCGGTGTTCGCCTTCGGATCGACCGCGTCGGCTCCACCATCGACCACCAGCAGCAGCACGTCGCTCTTTCCGTCTTCGGCGACTTCGGGCTTCAGTTTTGGATCAAAAGCGGCCGCACCCGCGTCCTCGACTAGCGGCTCTTTTCTGGCGTCCGGTCCCGCTGCGCCTTCTTTTGGTTTTGGCGGGGCTCCCGCCGCCACTACGACCAGCACCGGCGCGCTATTCCCCCCTGCGGCTCCTCTGTTCAGCTTTGGAGGCTCCGCTACGACGACGACCGCCGCTTCTTCGGCTACGAGCAATGGTCCATTGTTCTCCACTGCTGCAGCGCCCGCGTCGTTCAACTTTGGAGCAGCAGCATCCACTGCGGTACCGTCGACGACTGCCGGTTCGTCGTTCTCTACCGCGGCGCCCCCCGCGTTCAACTTCGGCGGTACAGCTGCATCGGCCGCAGCGCCGTCGACGACCGCCGGCTCGTCATTCTCTGCCGCGGCGGCGGCTCCGTCGTTCAATTTCGGCGCCGCTGCGTCTGCCGCAGCGCCGTCGACGACCACCGCTTCGTCGTTCTCCGCGGCGGCGGCGGCTCCCGCGTTCAACTTCGGCGCGACTCCGTCGACGACCAGTTCGCTGTTCCCATCCGCGTCGGTGCCGTCGATGTTCAGCTTCGCGGGGGGTGGAGCGGCGCCGGCGACGACGACTGTCGCCTCCGCGACGCCCGCTTCCGGTTCCGCGTCGATATTTGCGTTCGGTTCACGGCCGACGTCGGAGACGACGGACAGCGGGGCGAGGAATGCTTTCAACTTGCCTTCGACGTTCAGGTTCGGAGAGCCGTCGGGTTCGACGACAGGACAGCCGACTGATACGTCGTCCTCCATATTCCAGTTTCAGTGCGTCAATTATTTGGCGGTTTGTCGCCTCAAATAATCATCTCGATGTTTTGCAGGAGCGCCGCAGCCGCACCTCCGAATCCATTTCTGCCGTCGACGGCCGCCTCGGCAAAGCAGTCGAGTACGAGAAAGATGCTGACGGCCCATCGAAGAAAACGTCAGTAGCCTTCGATGATTCATTACTATATCGTGTTCGTATCGCCGCTGTCCGACTGCTTTGTTCGTGCCTGCACTTTGTTGTATTCGTAGAGAGGAAGGTTCAAGAAATATTGTTCGATACTCCGATTGAAGCTGCATCATCGGTTGCAGAAAGGGAGAGAGAAAATGAGAGCGAGAGAGAGCGCGCGTGCACGAACAAACTCGAGAGATTATTTGTAGGCGCTGCTTTTTGAACTTTGAGTTGACTTTGGCAGGCGTGATTTTTGCAGTACATTCCGTGTACCAATGAGCGCGAGGTGTACTGGAAATACTGTGAACCATTGAGATGGATTGTTATGACGCATGGCGTTAGCATTTATGTTCTTCGATTTTCGTTGCTTTTCTCTTACTTTCCACTCCATTGCCGACATTGTTTCGAGTGACGTTTTTCTATTAGTTTGCTTGTTTGTCATGGTAGAGCGAGTAGAGATGCCAAGTGTCGTTGACCCGACTTGACGCGCCATATGACCCGCACCGACGCGGCAGAATATGATGAGTATATACTGGTTTTGACGACGACGGATGGTCTATGGCGAAGACCGAAGTAATTGGTGTCATTCCAATAAGGACGTTAGCCGGTGACAAGCGTGTTGAGCGGACAGGATGCAAGTTGCAATCATGGGTGCAGGTTTATTGCGATGCTGACTTGTTCCGTCATAAAATGCGCCAGTAGGTCGTAAGCGAGGAAGCGGCAGTCTCGGTGGTCCGATAAGACGACCTCCAGTGTCGTGTTCGACGGCAAGCAGTAGACAGTCAGGTGCTGCGCTCGTCATTCGTCGCGCGACTGCAAGCAGCGTTTGACGCGTGTTTGCGCAGTCGAGCCGCGCTCGCCGTTGCTCCTGCTGCTATTGCTCTTGCTGCTGCTGCTGCTGCCAATTGGCGATCGTCCACGAACAAGCACGAAGAATGTCAACTGAGCCCGATCCAGGTCGGTTCGTGTCTCCTTCCGCCAACCCGTCGTTCGTTCGTCTCTCGCCCAGTCCGACCGGTCGCATTTGATCCGATATGCGCATCAGCAATCGCGTTGTCATCAGCCTACCGGGCGTAAATTGTTCTGTTTACATCGACGCAGAGTTTCATAGGAAAGTGGTCGACGTGGGCGAGAGAGAGAGAGAGAGTCTGCGCTACGAAGAAAGAACGTTTGGGCGAAGAAAGCGTTGTGAATAATTATGATCGTTGTGCATCGCCGTTGTTCAAAACAAAAACTTGCGCGTGATTTTGCTCGCTCGCGATGCGGTCTGGAATCTGGTCAATGACCATGGCCGCCACCGCCGCCGCTCTGCTGCGAATTCGCTGTCGACTGTTTGGCACGCATCGGCGCTTTTTCAGGCCATCTTTTGTTGTGGTTGTTGTACCGTGCAAACTATTAATGCCTAAGCGGATGACTATACTGTTTCGAATTTCCATCTGCCCTTCACTTTCATACGTAGAGCGGCGCGATGCTCCGATGGCGGAACGAAGCCTTAAGCGATAATCAAGAAGATCTGAGTTTCTGCGAGCGATAGGAATATCGGTTGAGCAATCACGCTAATCGTTTGTCGAACGACCGTCGGCTAAGCCGCCATCCTCCGCTCTCCGGTTGCGTGTTGTTGCCGTTCGAAGAGACTATACACTGTAGCCGTCTATTTTGCGACTCGGCGATGCGTCGTCAACAGAGTTTAGACTATGGCGACCGCCGAGCGCGTTGAGCGGCGTCGCCGGCTTGCGCGACATCTCGTCATTCGAGTGCCCCCACTCCGCCACGCCAACTCTGTTCCGCTACCGCTAACCGCCCGCTCTCATCTACCCGCCCGCCCCACATTTCCCATGTTTTTCGTTTTGACAGCGTGTCTTACTTGTCTGTATCTATTGATGTTATGACTAGCGGAGAAATAGAAATGAAACTTTGAACAATGTCGGAAGAATCTTAACTATTGTGCAAATTATTTTGAACGGTCTCAAACGCCCTCTCCGCCAACTTAGGAAATTCCGCGAAATAACGGGAGTCATCTCTCTCTCTCTTCTCTGTTCCTGTAACAATAGAAGTCGTCTCTATCAAACTTACTGGTTTCAGGCCGGACGAGTGGCCGTGCCCCTACTGAAGTTGTAAGAACAGCGCGTCCGTCGAAAAGTTCGCATTTGTTTCGGCGAGCATCACCATCATCTTTCGCATTCAGTCCTCGCGATCGACTCAGTCATCCTCACGAGTACGACCAGCTGACCATGGAGAAAAGTCAGCCACCAACCTCCGATGACGGCTATGACGGCGGTGAACAGAGGAAGGCCGACCTGGCCAGGGCGGAGGGACCGGACAAAGGAAGTGGATTGATCGCATCACTTCGTCGCTATCCCAAGTCGGTCTTCTTCATGCTTGGCAACGAGTTCTGCGAGGCAAGTTCTCTTCTGGAATGTTTGGTTGAAGATAGCAACGTTTCAATTGTTTTCAGCGCTTCAGTTTCTATGGAATGCGTGCGATATTATTGCTTTATTTGATCCACGAGCACCAGATGACTGATAGCACGGCGTCGCTCATCTACCATATGTTCACCTGCTTCGCCTACTTCTCGCCGCTCTTCGGCTCAATCGCGGCCGACAACTACTTTGGTCGATTCAATGTAGAGTATTCATTCGATCATTAAATGAGACAATACAATATTGACCTTTCCAGGTGATCCTGTGGGTGTCGGTGGTATACGTGCTGGGACATGTGTTATTGTCGTTCGGAGCCATCCCAGGAATGGCGATTGCAGTACGGTGAGCGAATAATAACAACAACACAACAACAACACTTGGCGCATCAACTGAAGAACCTGTGTTTTTCTGCAGGTCGACCTTCGACTTCAGCGGTCTCGCGATCATCGCGCTCGCGACAGGTGGAATCAAACCATGCGTGTCCGCATTCGCCGCCGATCAGTTTCCCGAAGAGCTGCACAGGGAGCGCGAGCAGTTCTTCTCCTTCTTCTACTTCGCCATCAACGCCGGCTCCTTGGTGGCCATTCTCCTGACGCCCATGTTGCGCGGCTACGTAAAGTGCTTCGGGTCGGAGTACTGCTTCCCTCTGGCTTTCGGTTCGATTGTCTTTAAATGCATCGCTAAAGCATATCACCGTGCTTGATGCAGGCGTTCCGGGCGTGCTGATGCTCGTGGCCCTCATGATGTTTCTCGCCGGGTACAAGACGTACAGGAAGCCGCCGGCTGCCAAGGGGAATATTGTGGGCAAAGTTGGCCGTTGCATCGCATTCGCCGCTCACAAGAAACTGTCGGCCTCTGTCTGCAGCCGCACAAAGGCTGGCGAGGCGCAGAAGCGCGAGCACTGGCTCGACTATGCCTCCCCAAGATTCTCTCCGAGTCTGATCGAAGGCGTCAAGAGCATGTTGTCCGTTATTGTCCTGTTCCTGCCCGTCGTCTTCTTCTGGGCCCTCTTCGACCAGCAGGGCAGCACGTGGATCTTGCAGGCGAGTCGCATGAATGGCCGTGTGGGCAACCTCACAATCTTGCCCGATCAGGTACGTTTTTTTTCTTCAGTACATCTAGCGTTTATTGAGCGCTTTAATGTTCAGATGAACATCTTCAACCCGCTCATCGTACTTCTCCTCGTTCCTCTGTTCGAGGGCGTCGTCTACCCCGCCGTGCGCAAAATGGGCATAAACCTGTCGCCGTTGCGCAAGATGGGCGTCGGTGGCCTCTTGGCGTCACTATCCTTCGTCATAGCCGGCTTACTGCAGGTAACAACAGCGCATCTTTTCTATTAGTTTCGTCGCTGGTTATTCACTTGTATTTATCCGCGTGTGGGTAGTCGCATCGCGTTCTCCGCTACTCACCCCGCCCCAACCGCTTCCGTACGCCGTTGCCCGCGCGCGTTCGCCGATTCAAAAGCCGAAAGGCGCATGCGCAAGAATTATCGTTAGCTCCCGTTTACCACTTACAGTAGTCTCTTCTCGTTGTCTCTCGACTCTTCAAGCGGCAGAATGAAGAAACTCAAGAGTCTGTTCAGCAAAAAAGGAAAGAAGGCCGAGGAAGCGGCGGCAAACGATCGACCCCCTGTCGTAGAGACAGTCGTGGCCCAGCAGAACGGTCAGTCAAACTGTGATATGTTTTGAAATAATCCAAATGAATAGATAATCGAAACCAAAACTTGTGAATCGATAGGACTTAGCAAAACTTCTCCTCTCGTGTTCCCGACACTTTTGCCGTGTCAACCACAATATTTCTGCTTTATTAAGTAGACTGGGTGCGAAGGTAGTGGTGACACGCGAATACTGCGAATTTTGATCAGTCAGTATAGGTTTGGACGCGCGAAATTCATTCCCCTGTTGAGCTCGCGTCGACGGTTCCCAGAAACCGTTACGGCACGGAATCGAACGGCTCGCTCGAGGATTCGTCCGGCGCCTCTGTCCATGCGCTAGTAAATCCCGATGCGGCCTACAAATACTCGGCCCAGCATGCACTCATACATTTTTGATCAAATTCGTAATCGATCGCGTTTTTTATCGGCGAATAAAAATGGTCGTCGACGTCTGCAATTGGAAGCGCAACTTATGATCGAACCGAGCAGCCGCATAAAAATTTACCGTTGCACTCGAATTGTGAACGACAACAACAGTCTGTGAGCGCGGCGTTTTAGGGTCAGTGGAAGTGGTGAAAAATGGAGAGAACGGCACAGGGGCAGGACACGACGAGATTCCTTCGATCGACACCGAAGCCAAAGTCGACCATCCAGCCGATGCACCGGCGGAGAGCGAATCGGAGCGTGTGATCCTCACCAGTGAAGTTGTTGTTAGCGATTAGCATGACGATTTAGCTCTACCTTAGCCATGTATGACGGATGTAGTGTTAACTTTAAAACATGTCTGTGAGTGTGTGCGTGCGTGTATGTGTGTGTGTGTGTTTCGCGTATGCTTGTGGGAAGCGAATTTATCGGCAACCAATTGATCACTGGTGAGCGATCACTTGGCTGTTCTTCGCGCGATGTTGTCTCATATCCGACTGTTAATATGGATCACGTGTGAGGAGAGATCGGATGGGTAGCGTGCTTGATTGACGTATGAGCGCTGTGCAAGACGCCGAGTATCCCTTAGTCATATATATCTTTTGTTTAAACGCCGCATCGCGCTGATCTGATGAATAATGACCGATAGTGGGCATCTTTTAAGCTGCCCGCCCCAGTGAGTCATAGCAGATTAGCGAAAAACCTCCATGCTGTTCATTCCGACATTTTATTTTTTAATATGCGCAGTTCGTATGCATCGTATGTCATCGACTGCCAATGTGATGTGTTCGCTTCCTTTAAACCAGGCCGCTATCGCATGCACAGCTGCACGAACGGCAAAAAAAATGACGCTCGCGTGGGCGGTCGATGATTCTTAGTAGCACGCGACAGTCATCCGGAGAGAGTGACTCACAGCAGCGAACACACAGCGCTCTTCCGCTGTCCTGTACTGGAAGCTGGCGCGGACGATGGAGCGCCGTTGGTCTCTTTTTGATTCGTTTGCATGTCCGCAAGTTTATTCTGCAAAGAAAGGATAGGGGCAATGGGGATTATTAGCGTGAGGGGTTACGGTAACGCGCCTGGAGGAGATCTATTTGCACGACGTGGTCTTGAAAAGAGTGGTGCTGGTCGGCCAGCTGCTTCTTCAGTGCGTCAATCTCGTCGATCAGCTGCTGCTCGCGAATTTTCGCCGGCGCATCCACGATCGCGTCCGGACTGAAATGGCGTAATGCGAAACTGATGCCGGCGCGCTAACAAGCTGCGTGGTCGTGATCGATCGGTGAAAGACAAACTGACCTCGATTTGGCCGCTAAGTGCGCCGAGCTGCGCCTTTTTCGTTTGCGCTTCCCTTTTGATGCCGCCGAAGCGGGACTGTCCGAAGACGACACCGACGCCGCCTTGTGTCGTGCGGGAGGCTTGTTCAGCGATTGCTGCAATCGAACTAATTGCTTTCGACCGCAGACGATACGATACGATATAGACCGCCCACCTTGCTCGCGGGGGGAGCAGCTACGAGTACTTCGGCCTGATCGAGTTCGTTGCGAATCCATGTCGCCACCTAAATCGGCCGCTAGTCTTCATTGTGCGCTGAGATTGAAAAGAAGAATAAGAAGTAAGAGCTTACGAGAGTGTTGTCGGGAATGGGCAGGACGGCCGGGGCAGACGAATGTCGACTAAGCGGCGCTGTTTTCCGATCTTTTTCAGCTTGTCCCTCGTGGGCATCCGTCGGTCTGCAGTATGTCTGATCAGAGCGGAGTCGATTAGATAAATGACTGACTGTCTGTGAGCCTTGATGCGGGGTGCCAGAGCTGGTTCTTGGTTTGGCGCCGGCGCAGATGTCTCGACGATAACGATCACTTTCGATCCGCAACACGCAACGCTACTTAGCCTGATTAACGTACGGATCCCACTCGCCGATCCAGACGTGTCCAGACTGCACAAATCCGATTAGATCATCTGGCTTTTAAACATACATGTGCCACATTGCAAAAAGCATACCGCAAGACAAGATTTGGAAGCGTGATGATACCATTTTCGTCGTCCTCTTTGACTGACTTTACATTTGCATTTTGAGTCATTTTCTGTCTGTTTCGTCGATGCAGGTTTTGCAGAAATGTCGACGACTTCTCCACCGCATTGCCGGCCACATTGTCCGCAGCGGTGGCGGTGGGCGATTGGCGAGAACTGAAGAGCAAATTTTCGTTAAGGGGGTGAGGAGGAGGGAGGAACTGGCATGCATACGTTTCCTGTTCGTCTTCATTCGGAGCAAACGGATGCACGTGAGCAATTGGCTTGTTCGTCGGCGATCTTAGACAAGGATCTTCGCCAGTCGTTGACGTGACAGCGCTGCGTTTGGAGCCCCAGAAATAGAGTTCGTTATCAGATGTGCCGGCGATTGAAAAACCGTCTCCGCATTGAACCATCTTAAAGACGATCATTGTAAACGAGCAGCGATAACGAACTGTAAAGGGGATCATACAACGCAAGCTCGAGTGGACAATGGCTTGACGAGTCCAGACGCGCCCGTGGGTTCTCGGTGGCCGCGACCGAGCTGGCCCTCGGCGTTCCTGCCGAACATGTGCAAATGACCCGACTCCAACAAGACGGCCGTATGCGATGAGCCCATGCTGACATCGACGACCCTTGACGGAAAGTTTTTCAACGATGTTGGAGAGAGCACTTTGGTCACTTCCGTCTACAAAAGCGACATAACTTTGAGTGCACTACGCTGATGAAGAGGAGGCGAACGTACGACGTTGCCTTTTGCATTGGAGAAAAAGCCCTGACGCTGATTGAGATTCAGCTTATTGCAGTGATTGGAGCCCATGGCGAGCAGGCTGCCGGAGTCGGTCAAGAGAACTGTTGCATCGACACCGCACCGACTCGTGCGAATCATTTGTTCGTTGGGAATGGCAATCTGCGTCGCTACCAACACATCTTGCTCGGATCGGTTGCCCAGTCGCCCTTGCGCTCCATCGCCCCACACAAACACCTTGCCACCTTCTGCAATGACCACCGCATGCCTCGGCCCGCAAGACAGCGACAGAATGTCAACGCTAAATGATTGTAAAGGTAGGTTAGTTATGATGGGGCGAAATATTGTTGCTCACCTTAGGAGACTGTCGATTAGTTTCGGTCGCAGAATGTCGTCGTCAAGCGATCCATTGCCCGTGTACCGCCGATGTCCGCAGCTCATCGCTATCCCATTCTCAGAGCAGAAAACGCTAAACTGATCGCCTAAAATCAGAATATCATATGTGCGGGGGCTTTCTATCCTATCTTCCAAGTAACATACCGACACCGACTCTAGCAATCGATTTGCCCGTCAGAGTCTGAGCTAAACTGGGATTTGGCCGTGGATTTCGGTCGCCCAAGCCCAGCTGGCCGTTACCGTTGGCTCCCCAGACATATACCAGCTTTTCAGACGTAACCATAACATGATGACTTTTACTCATTGCAATCTGAAAATGAACGACATGCACTATAGGTATGCACATTTTCGCCCTGCTTTGAATTTTTTCGTTATTACTCCATATGCGTGTCGAAATTTTGCCAAGTTTCTTCAAACCAAGTACAGTAAGATCAGCGCATCGCTTGCAGAGATACAGTGCTCAAATGAAATTTAAGCCAGTTTCAAGCCCGCCTCTGCTTGTGAACGTATGAGACAAATAACAATCGCTTGGGAGGATATTTAGATCTATTGCGTTAGTAATTTGACTCTTTCGTCAATATGCTTTTACTCAAAAGATACCCAAGTGAGTCACTTTAGCTACGGATGTGTAACTGTTGTGAACGCTAATTAATTTTTTCATACAAACAGCAAGCAAAGAACCAGATATGTGATTCTTATCCCGTCAAACTACAAATCCTGGAGAACAGAAATCAATTCAAAAAAACTCCAGCTTGATCGGAGCTAATACAGCAGCATATAATGAAAAGCAAATTAAGAAATCCAAGCTATTCAAAGTAACTCCTGCAAAATGCGACTGAAGCCGTACAGAGTGCTGAGTTAGCTACCTGTCGAACTTTAATATTCGAAGGGAGGCCGCCGAGTGGATACAAGCTTGTCTTTGTGTGATCGAAGCCGTACAGCACGGAGCGCATTTTGGGACGTTTGACCGAACCAGGCGCCGCACTGTCCGAAGAGGCGTCGTCGTCGGCGCCACCGATGACACGGGAAGGTCTTTTTCCGTCGAAGCGCGCCATCATGTCCGGAAGGCGTTCATGCAGAATCTGACGCGCAGAGGGACGCAGCTCGGGCTCCTTGCGCAGAATGTCGCGAATGAGAATCTTGAACTCCGCGCTGTAGTTGCCTCGCACTTGATCGTATTGCCCCTAAATGCTCACTCTATCGTAAACTTCTCTTGCTCTTTTCTCGCTCAATCACCTTCATGATCTTGTTCACTAAAGCAGGCAGATTCGATCCTTCGAATGTCTTTTGCAAGCAGGCCATCTCGTACAGAATGCATCCCAAAGCCCAGATGTCACTTTTCTCGTTGTACGTTTTCCCTTCGCACTGAAGCAATAGTGAAGCAGGCGGAAAAAATAAAAGAAGTAAATATGAAACCATTTCTGGACTGATGTAGTAAGGCGTGCCGAGAACGGTGTTCGCTCCCTGCTGCTTCGTCTCTGTGCCCATAATTTTGCTGATGCCGAAATCGCCAATTTTTATGTCGCCTTCTTTTGACAGGAAAATGTTGGCTGTTTTCAGATCTCGGTGGAGGACACTGTTGTGATGAAGATAGCTGAAGAATATCATTGAGTTTTTCGATTACGAAAAGATGTGGGGAGTTACCAAACGGCGCTGATCATTTGTTGAAACATGTGAAGTATTTCTCGCTCCTCCAGTCGGCTCTCCCGCTTGCTCAAAAACTGAGCTAATGTCCTTAAATTGCACCCTTGCTAAATATATTATTGTTGCTCGCGAAGTGCTCACCCTCCTTCTGCATACTCCATTTCAATCATGAGCACGCCATCTTCTTCAAAAGAGTCGTAGTAGCTGACAATGTGTGGATGGTCGAGCTGCGACAAGACGGAAACTTCATTCAGAGCAAGTTGCCTTTCCAATCCGCTCAAGTCATGCATATTGATCTCCTTAAGGATGACCAACGAGTCATCGTCTTTACGACGGTACAGTATCGCCGCCCCAAATGCTCCTGGAACCAACTCGTTGACACTGCTCGACAGCACAGTCTCTTTTACCTTTTCCCACAACGCGAATCTTTTCGTAGCCAGCTGTGGTCGGTTGAATCCTTGTCTGCATGAGATTAATTTCTCCAAGTTTGTCGGTATTAAAATAATACTCGCCCGTGGTGCTGAAATTTGGCGCATGTGAGAACAGGGTGAAGCGATTATCGCTTTGCCGACTCCAGACTTACCGATGGCGACTTTTCCCATTGGGCATCAACTCCGTTCCCAGTTTGACTCCCACAAAATCGCAGGAAAAAGTTACGCTAAGCTGAAATGTGACTGTTTGAACGGAAACGAGAATTTTATAAAATGCAATCGCACATTATTCTTGCTTAATGCTCGAATATTTTTCGATATAATATCCAAGTCGGCCACTTTATCACAGCCGAAAAAATCGATCGTGACGTCCGAGTCCGTCAACAGGCTGGAGTTATTGAGAATGCTTTCGAAGAACTTTTTCACTTTCGACTGAGCTTTTGTGGTTGTCTTGCTCAGAATCTGTAAATAATTAGGTACATGGATTTGAGCGAAACCTCGACTGCATACAGTTTTATCAACGCCGGTGATGTTTATTTTCCCACCGTCAATATGAAGCACGAATCCAAGATGACTTATGGGCGAATTTTTCGAGTCGCGGCTTTGAAGTCTCGCTGGAAAAAAAGAATTTTGCCATTTACTGCTGTTGACACTATTGTAAAGAATGTCACCTTCTAGTGCGTCTAGAGATGTCGACTCGTAGGGATAATAGATAACGCTGACGCCAGGGGAGACGGCTCTTTTCACTTCCTGAGCATTCCTGGCTCTATTAGAAATGAATAGGACTCTGTCGTAAGGCACTGGCGAACGAGCCGACATTGTAGCTTACTGAAGGCACACACACGTTTCACCAAGTGATACAAAACTTGTTCTTGCTCATTGTAGAATTGGCGTTGATGATTGGCGTTACATTGCGCGTTAAATGGAATACTCGGCAACCAAACTTTGTGTTGGAACGATGAGCGCAGCGCGGTCGCTGCCCATCTGTTCGTTGCTTCGGGCAGCCAACCGCGGTACTTACCATGCACTCGCGGTGTGCTTATGTCAGTTGTCATGACGATAGCGGATAGCCCCTCGATTAGAAACTGCGCCACTTGTATTTTGCGTAATGACCGTTCGTCGAACACGGAAACAGGGTGCAGAACAGGAACAGTGTGAAGAAGAAGTAGCGGCGCTTTGTTTCAAGTTCCGAAATGGAACTGGAGGGCTCTTTTCCCTTTAGACGAGAGACGACGACGGCGCTGACGACGGTTGGTCGGAGCAGCTGGCGGTGCGTTCGGCCGGGCGGCGGGCGGTCGCCTTGGGCAGCGCCGAGTGGCATCGCCCCCCCGTCCGGACGGAGCGCGTGCTGCGATCAAAACAGGGCGACCGTTCGTATTGACTGGGGACCCTGGGGAGACGAACCCCCGGGGGTTGGCGGCGGCGCAATAACGAACCACCTACCGGCGGCGGCGGCGCTCGACGCCTAGGAGGACGTCGACGGCGGTTCGGCTGGCTATCGGCTGATTTCGCCGACGCTTCGCCTGAGATTATCAATTCCTGTTCGTGCCTGCCCTCGGCCAGTAATTTGACATTCGGGGTGCCCCGCTGGGACCAGCGATGGGTTCAGAGGCCTGATTAAATTGCCCGAGCGTCCCGCGTCTCCTGCAGACGTTCGTATTCTCAGCGGTTCTGCCCCTGGCTACTGCGTCCTGTCCGCTCCTCTGTTGCCGTCGCTATGTCCCGTCGCAAGCAGCTCAAACCGAAATCGCTCCGTTCCGAACATCCCTTCTCGTCTCGCCTGACTGTCAGCCGTCAGGGGGCCACCGATGACGACGCCCAAGGCTGCGACTCTGTCCACTCTGGTGACCACGCTTGACCGTTCTTCGCAACTATNCTCGCCTGACTGTCAGCCGTCAGGGGGCCACCGATGACGACGCCCAAGGCTGCGACTCTGTCCACTCTGGTGACCACGCTTGACCGTTCTTTACGCAACTATGTTTTTTACGCTACGCGCGTTTAGAGCGAAAACTATCAGTGACGACGAGTAAGGTCGAAGCAGACGATGGCCTGGCGACGGCAATGGAAGAAAATGCTGTAACTGATGATAATCTCCCTCCAAACGAAAAGTTGGCATTGTCAGAGCAACTTTATTTTGTAATTAATTCTAATTGCTTTAGTATCATATCGGCTTCACCAAAATCGGCGATGAATTGCAACGGCAATCTGTACGATAATTTAAACGGCGGAGTAAAGTCTGAACAGCGCAAAAATTCGTCATCCAGCAGCATGGCTGGCGCGACTTTCTCGTGCGAACTCTGCGATCAGACGTTTAAAAATGTCGGATCATTGCAGCGCCATACTCTTTCTATCCACTCAGTCCAGGTACATTTCTCCGCATCAACAACATTGGCAATCAAAAAAGCGCTCGCTGTGCTTTCAGGATATTCGCTCAGGACTGCTGCCCGTCGGTTCGGATCCCGTGTACCGATGCAATTATTGTCCGCGGAAGTTTGACGCTATTCTGTCCCTCCACAAGCATGTGTCCAACACTCACCACGATGCCGAAAAAATGGAACGAACTCGTCTCTCCATCAATGCGGAAGACAATCTTTTCATGTGCGCCCACTGCGACATCGCCTTAAACTCCTTGACAGCCTTTGCGAACCATATGCGCGAGCATGTGAAGAAGACCGACGAAGTGGACCCGCCTGATATTCGGTGTGATTTTTGTCCGGCAGCATTCAACAAGCAAACCGACATGGACCGGCACATGATGGAGCACTTTTTGACGAAGACGACGCGGTTTTTTTGTCACGCGTGCGCCGACAAAAGTTTCGAAAACAGCATTCAGCTGCGCAATCATTTGACAAATGATCACTCGGTGCCCATTTACAAATGTCGATTGTGCCAAAAAATGTTCGATTTCAAAGCGGACGTAGAGGTAATATTGTTTTGAATTATTGCCTGAATATTATCAATGACACAACCTGTAACGTTTCAGATGCATATGCTGAACACTCATGCAGAAGAAAAGACTCAATGGCGTTGCGAAGCTTGTCAAATAGTATTGGATAGCTTGGAAAAGTTTGCTGTGCACGTCCAAGTGGAGCATAATCGCCGAGCGCCACCAACTCGATGCAGCTCGCAGTCATCAACATCGTCTTACGTTCACAAGGGTGAACGTGAGGGCGGTGGCGGCGGCGTTGGCGGTGGCGAATACCATTTGCGATCAGGGAGGAGCAGTCACTCCGATACGATGCAGGAGGCATTTCGCTGTCCTACCTGCCATCAGTCGTTCAGCGTCGAGTTTCTCTTCGAACGCCATATGCAGATTGAGCACGGCGGCATACATTCGACCGTCGCCAATCAGCAGCACTCTTGGTCACTCATTCCCGTCCCGTCAACCAACGCAGTCTACGTCAAGTGCAACGTCTGTGATCGCAAGTGCGAGTCCGTTCAAGATTTAGCCGAGCATAAGCTCATCCACTGCAAAGTCGTTCGAGCCACTCACTGCGGCGTTTGTCTCGAGCCGTTGAACACCATCGACTTGTACTACCAGCATACGAGACGACACAATCACGACAGCGGCCCGATGAACTGTATTGTGTGCAAGCAGAGTCTTGTCGATCCCATCGAATTGGACGTCCACGCCAAGTTCCACCTAAATCAGGCGCACAAGCCCGAGATTTGCGGCAACAGCGCCGGTAGATCGCGAGAGCTGCTCGAAGAGAAGCAATACGCCTGCATCAAGTGTCAGCAAGCTTTTACCACCGAGCAGGACATTCGCGCTCATGTGACCACTCATCTTTTGCAGGAAGGTTTCCAACATCATTGTCTA
Source organism: Plectus sambesii (assembly GCA_002796945.1). Taxonomy (NCBI): domain Eukaryota; kingdom Metazoa; phylum Nematoda; class Chromadorea; order Plectida; family Plectidae; genus Plectus; species Plectus sambesii. The sequence goes on from NIUQ01000315.1 coordinate 32,257, forward strand.
CTGTGTCATCAGGTAGTTGTTGATTGATGGCTGCTGCATGGGGTCGATAGTGTCATTTAAACGTTTATAGATATTCAATTCGCCCGCTCGGCTGCAGTGTCATCTGATCGAGCACTCGTTCGCCGGCTGCTCAGAGTTCCAGTGCTATCTTTGCGGGATGGTGTTTTCTCTGTCGCAGCCTCTACAGCAGCACATGTTCACGCACTCTTTGGACGATCGACCATATGATTGCTCTCAGTGGTCAGTCCTTCAGCGGCTGCTGAAACGTGTGCATTCTCGTACTCTTTTCAGCGACCAGAGGTTCTTCTTTCGCGCTGAACTTCAAAATCACCAATTCTCCCATCCGCCCACGCTGCGCTCAATCGATGTAAAGCAAGTGGACGAGCTTGAAAATGTCCAGTCGACTGCATCTCCAGCAGCGTCACAGCGCAGCCACTCGGCCGAAAAAAACAAGTGCGACTCGAATAAGAAGAGCAGCGCCGATCACAGATGTTCCCGGTGCTTGAAAGTGTTCTCGTCGCTCAGCGCTCTCCAAGGACACTCTCACGTCCACATGAACAACCGCCTCCATCGGTGCGATAAGTGCGGACTGGGGTTCACCACGCCCAGCAAGCTGATCACCCACAAACGGCGTCATTCCGGAGAAAAACCGTTCATGTGTCGAATTTGTGATCGAAATTTTTCGCGGTAGGGCTCAACTGATCAAGGCACATTTCGTCGAGTTAACTTGGCAACATACTTTCAGAAAAGACAATTTGAAGGCGCACATGCGCAGTCACGGCGCCAGTTTAGAAAGTGCGCAGTCGCGAGTGGCTCATGATGATGAAAAGCCAGACCAAATGGACGTCAATGATTCGGGCTCGTCTGTACAATCCTCGTCCGCCTCCCAGCGCAACTCGACTCTATCCGATGACGAATGCAGCAGTGACAAAATATGATTCTCTATGCTGTGATATTACCGCACTGATATCCGAAAAGAATGTATTATCATAATTATTAAAATTATTAAAATTATTCGCTATCATTTGAATCCTATGCGCGCGATGCCATACTAAAAAAGCCGACGACTGGAAAGTGTAAGAGCGTAACACAAACTCAATTGTTGTCAAAGTGTACGAGTCTCGCGCGGAAGTTACGGTACAAATGTCCAGTTCTTGCAGGGCTGTATTAGCGTGTGGGTGTGGGGCTGCATGTGCATATTGTGGTAGAAGTTGATGTCGGTGGTGTAACAGTGCTTTCCGTACTTCAACTTTGATCAAGCTTGATCGCGATCGAAAGAAGGCGAAAATGCTGCGCGGTGTACTGAGCAAGCTCAGTACGCCAGCGTCGAAGAACTTGCCAGCGACTCTGGCCAGTCGAACTCTGGCCGCTGGCCCGACGACTGAAGTTAAGGCGGAGAAAAAACGTGAGTATAGCGCGAACCGGTGAGAAATTCATTAGTTTATCGAACTTCACGCTGCAGCAACTATTTGGAAAATCGACGAAAAGAAGCGAGAGAAGTTGGCAGATTTTGGTCGCTACGTGGCAGAGTGTCTTCCGAAATACGTCCAGCAAGTTCAGGTAATTAGTTCATTAAAGAAGCGTGTGTTCTTCAGTCACAAGATGTCTTGTTCAGTTTGCCGCCGGCGACGAGCTGGAAGTGCTGATCCATCCGACAGGGGTCATACCAGTTCTGGAATTTCTCAAAGGACACCACGCGGCTCAATTCACCAACATTATCTTCATATGCGGCGTCGATGTCCCGACTCGTCAGAACCGCTTCGAAGTCGTCTACGCGTTGTTGTCGTTGCGTTTCAACGCCCGCATCCGTATTCGCNGTTCTTCTTCCTGAACGCTCGTAACGAATTATTGGAATAGTGTGGAGTGAAAGAAAGGGGACGCACTTCGGGCGTTGGCTTGCGTCGAGTGCCGACCATCCAGACTTCCACCGTATCGAGTTGAAAGTGTGGCGTATTCGCCAAAAGTGGACTGTTGAATGTCGTTCCCCTCGCTTGCGACGTCCCCTTGCCATACTCGTGGTCCAAGAAAAAGGACCAGAATCCAGAGTCGATTGAACCCCCCATGCCCTGAAATCAACCCCATTTCATCACCTACTTCAATTCACACTACGGTAACGATACCAGCCCGTTCGGCATCTGTTGTTGATGATTGTTTAGGTAGGCGAAGTTGTTATTGTAGCCAGTGGCGTTATAGATCGCCATGCGCGGTTCGATGGTGAACAAGAAGGAGCGCTCATCGCCCACGAACGACGGTCCCATGACGAAGCCGTCCGAGGCGAAAGCGCCGAACAGACAGCCATCGCTGCTCTTCACCAGAATGACGCAGGCGCCGTGACCACCGGTCTGATTCGCGAGCTTCGAGAAGCTTTCGCCGTGCACGCGACTGCAACGAGACATTTAATTTGTTCTGTCCATTGTCAGGGTAATGCGCCGTCTCCTCTTGTAATTCGTCACTTTTGCATTCAATTCGAACGCAAATTTGTCGAATCAAAACGTAAAAGGTACGAATTAAATCGCGAGGCGGTGTCAATACTAAGGTTAGATTCGGGATGGGGCCAAAACCGTGATTCTATGGGGCTATGGAGACTCCTTAAATCGAACGCTGACAAATACCTGTTAAACAGCAGCTTCCATTGTCTGCGGTGTTCGTTAGGCAAGTGTTGATTGAGGAAGAAAAGCGACGGCACGAGCAGCAGCGATTGCATTCGGCGCCAGTCGACGCCCAAACAGAACGGAATGGTCGGCATTGGAAAGCCACGCAAGTTGACCTCCTCATCCTGAGAATACAAATGCCTTTTTGACTTACCGACAAGCTTTTCATACGCCTCAATTTGATCACCTACCAGCAGCTTCAATTCGAACGCCGTACGGAAGACCGCGTCCAGTAACGGAAGCACCACGCTGCTGTTGATCATCCATTTGCGCAATTGGTGCAAAGAGCAGCTACCGTCCGCCGCCGCTGAAAACCCCACCGTCATCAACATCGCGCGTATATTGTAGTGCAGAAGCAGTTGTGTTTTAAACGTTTAAAAACGCGTTCCAGCCCAGCAGTTTTACACTTATTCATTCATAAAGTCCGCTGATGAAATGAGTCTGGCTGGATTTCGCGAAGAATTGCAAATATGCATAAATTGCATTCTTGCCGCAATGCACGCAAATGTGGCCAGGTTGATTCCATCAGTGCAACTCTAACTAGCCTTCCGGAGGCAGACAAAACTCGCAAGCCGAGCTTGATCAGAGAACTTATACATTTTTATTGTACCCAATGTCCCATGACAAAACCTGCGTCAAACAGACAACACTCCAACAGTTGAAAGCGTACCAAAAGATTTGAGTTCGCTCGCAAGGAACTCGGTCAACTCCACTTTAGCGCGCTCAGGGGGTCCGAAACTCCACGTCTGGAACTCGGCCGAAGAGGACTCGGCGAGCACGTAGGAAGAAACCAGATCGCGAATCAGCTGAAGAGTTAACGATGATGAATATTGGAATCAAAGTGAGACAACAGACTTGCAGCAGCTGCTCTTGCGAAACATGATCACCGTCGGCGCGGGATTGGCGGCAAACGAGCGGCGAAGATTAGTGTGCAGGAAGAGAGCTGCGACCGCCCATCGCGATCTGCCGAACCATCGGCTGCGGACCGCACGCGCCGAAGGAGCGATCTGTCTGCGACGCGGCGCGCAAGTGTGGCTGCTAGCGGCGCCATCCGGTTGGCAGTGTAATCGGACAACTTGACGGCGGCCGATTGTTTGCTGTCGGTCTGGACGAGTGAGCAGCATCAGATCGGTCACGCTGGCCGGTGAGAGAGCCGCGGTCTGTTTCGGCCCGGCGTGGACTCGCGTAGCTTCGGCCCTCGCTCTCTCTCTCTCTCGCGCTCTCTTATCTGTAGGTCGACGGCGGTGGTTTTAGGGTGGCGGCGGCTTGTAAATCTTGGCTAAAAACCAACAGTCCAACCGTGTTCACGAGAGTGGCGGTTGCGGCGCTCGTCGCTCTCAACGCGCCATAAACATCCTTTGACCGCTTTTTCCCCTTTCTCCGCCCCCCCTCCCTCCCGGTCGACCCGCGCGACACACTGTCACCACCGCTGCCCCGCTCAGTGTATTTTGTCTCGGCTGCGGCGCGCGTTATCAGGCGCGACGGTCGAATTATTCAGACATTTTGTTGGTCGACGGCCTTCCGCCTCCGTTCTTGCGGGCAAGAGGCGGTTGGGGCGGACGGGCGGCCCGATGTATGCGTTCCCAAACATCGGCGCGGCATTAGCAACTGCTCAATGTAAGCGGTGAGATGATGTGCGGAATCGGAGGCGGTGGCGCGTAGACGCTGAGCGCAAGGAGCGGCATTGTTTCGAGGAGAATCATCGCTGACAGCGGATTGGTGGGGTTTATTCATCATATGTAAGACGGGGAGTAGCGGTCGTACGAGGGGGGGCACGCCGGCGACCTCTCCTCGACCGAGGATCGTCGGCGACGAACGCGAGCGATTGTGTTGATTGGCCGGTTGGCGGGCGTGGTATGCGACGGGCGATAAATGCGCCCGAGGCGTGCAGATGAGGATGCGCGCAAGAACTAGATAGTGGATAGGTGCACCCGCTCAGCGGCTCCGTAGTGGGTGAAAGGCGATCGGCCTCTTCGCTCGCCTACATTTTTCGTTTGGCGCGTTTTTTCGAGTCTCTTTTTGCTCTGCGTCGACTTGTGCGTCGGTCATGGCGATGCGTCGTCGCTTGCACAGTCGTCGGTGGTCGTCGGCGAACGACGACAGCTGCGCGTTGCTAGCTAATCCCAATACATATGTGTGTGATTATGAATGTGTGTTTGCAGATTTGTGTCTCTCTCTGTATACTGCGATTATAAGACTGCAAGAGGAGAGATCGCGCCAGGGGCGGACGTGGGCCGAATGAGTCGAGCGGGCAAGACGTGCTGGCGAATGATCCGCGACGTGGTCGTCCTGCTGCGTCTCCGGCAGCGCTATTGAAAGCAGCCCGAGCGTGAATGTGGCGCCGCTGTGTGCGGCCGCAGCCCTGAGTGTGGCTGCGCTCCGTCGGCCTTCCTTCCGGCCTATCATGCTATGCCGCGAGCCATTTCAAAAAGTCGACAACGAAGCGGCTACCACTCCCACCGACAGCGTCGACCGTCGTTGTCGATCGCCATCGCCGGGTACAGGTCGCTGTCGGAGTCGCAGTCCCCCATGCGGCTGCATGGTCGCTCGCTCAACCGCTGCCTCAACCGTCCCGCCGTCCTATTGACGGTGATCGGAGCGGCGCTGGGCTTCGCAGTCACCATGTGCGTGCAGTCGCTCAGCTGTCTGCCGCCCACCGGCGAGCCGCGTCTCTGTTCTGCGTCGAGGGTGCTTGGACAGCAACGGCAACTGCGCTCTATTCGCGACCCTCCCGAAAGGCGTCCCTCCGATTCTCCACTCCGACCTTCGCCTCATCGAGAACTCTTGCTCGTCGGCATCATGACTGCCCAGCAGTACGTCGACTCGCGCGCTTACAACGTGTGGAAGACGTGGGCGCAGCACGTGCCTGGTCAGGTGGTGTTCTTCATTGCCGAGAACACGGTCGTGTCCAGCCCCGACTTGCCCGTCGTCAGGCTCATCGGCGTCGACGACACCTACCCTCCGCAGAAGAAGTCGTTTGCGATGCTGCGCTGGATGGCCGACCACGGTGTGGATAAATTTGACTGGTTCCTACGAGCTGATGACGACTTGTACGTGCGCGGCGATCGGCTGGAGACATTTCTGCGGTCGCTCGACGCTAATCGAGCTCTGATGATCGGTCAGGCGGGTTTGGGCACGGTGGACGAGTTCGGACAGCTGTCGCTGGCCGACGACGAGAACTACTGCATGGGCGGTCCGGGCGTGCTTGTTTCGCATGTCGCGCTGCGAACTGTACGGCCACATCTGGCCGAATGTCTGCGCAACATGTTCACAACTCACGAAGATGTCGAAGTGGGCCGCTGCATTCGCAAACATGTCGGCGTGTCCTGCACGTGGAACTACGAGGTGAGTGCGACCGCCGCTTTCAAACATCTTATCAGCTTTTGTATCCTTGCGTTCAGATTGACGTGGATTTTGCCCGCAGTAAAATCACTAGTCAGTCATCATGGGAGGAGTCCTTTCATTGCATGGAAATTTGATTCATAGTGAGACGGCCTGTTTCTCGCGTCAATCGCATCACCTGACTTTATTCATCTTATTTAATCTTTTACGCCACTCTCTTCTCGATAAGGGCAGATCATTCTCACCGATATACCGCCACCGCCGCGTACAACGTAACCGAATAACACCTAATTCTTTAAGGCAGGAACGTAGTCAACAATTGCCAGAAAGACGTTCACTTGCGTTCTAACAAAATTTTGCGCGCCGGCAGTCAAGGCCGTTGACGAGGTTAACCCGGACAGTTGGCAAATGTACATCGGGGGTATTGACGGATGCTCGTGCAATCGGGCACTTTGCGCTTTCTTATTGTCGGGGTCATTTGCGAATGGTGTCTTCTGCCAGCCCGTCGCGACCGAGGCTGGCAATAAGCCGGACGACCTTGTCGCCAGGCGCGGCCGCCGACGGCCGCCGTCAGTGACAACGCTGGCTCGTTCATGCGAGCAGCAGTTGGCTGTCGCGCGTCGGACCTCGCGTGTCCGGCCAATCTGGTGCGCCCGACGCCGTTGTGGCGCGCCACAAAGCGGCAAAGGGTTCTCAAGGAAAACTCTCGCCGAGGGGCGCCCGTTCCATGCGCCTTGGCGGAAGGGTACTGCTGGAATGTGGGTCGAGTAGCGTCTCGACCCATGGGGCAGTCGTCAATTGTTACTCGTGCGCACGGGTCTTTGTGAGGGAGAAGCGTTGTCGTTCGACCAAGGGACGGGGGGGGGGGGTGCTGGGTGGACGGATGGGAATACAGCCGTTCGCGATCACTGTGATTACTGCGCGACATGCAACCTTTTCAACTCCCTTTCATCAGTCGCTCGTTGTCTAGTCAGTTGTTACTGTCGTACACGTATCGACCGGGGGCAATCGCGGTTCAAATTAACGTCAAACGGCGACGCAATGTCGTCTCGAATGCCACTGCAAATGGGCAACGCAAACAGAGAGAGAGAAATGCAATTTTTTTAGATGCAAACGATCTTCTACAATAATCAGAGCGGACGCGCCGCCTTCACCGGCGACCTAAATGTGGAGGAGGTGCACCAGGGGACGACTCTGCATCCGATCAAGCTGCCGCCGGTCATGCGACGAGTGCACAGCTTCGTGCGCGGTCAGAAGGTGGCCGACCTGCGCTTTCGGTCAGTCCAACTCAGCAGAGACGCCCGAGCCGCCATGGACCAGCTGCGGCGTCTCGGCGTTCCAGTCGACGTGGCCGAATGGAACAGATGTCAGTCTGCGTTCGTTTACTGACGTCACATGCCAGCTACGTGTCCGACGGCCCAATAGTTTGCAGATGACTGGTGCTCCCGTGGGCGGGCGTTCCACAAGGATAACACCTGTGTAATGCTGACGGGCGCCAAACTGTCCCTTCCCGCCTCTTCCTCCCCACAAAAAACTAACCCCTGCCTTAGCTCGAATGCTTCCCTAAGGCACATAGTTTCAGATAGCGAGTTAGGAAAGCCGGCGTCGCTTTTGAAGTTCGTCCCGCAGGGGCACGACGAGATCCTGCATTGGGATATGTTGTCGCCGACGAACGTTCTGTTCTGCTCGGGAATGCTCAACTGTCCTCGTCACAACGCGGAAACATATCTTCGATCGGCGCTGAGCGGCGTCATTCGTCAAGTAAATTCCTCACCTCCTCTACACACATGTCAATGGACAATATACATTTTGCTTCAGGTGTTCGAGCTTTTCAATCGAAACGCGAGGCAACGAGGCCGAACGCTACAATTCCAAAACATTCAATACGCCTACCACCGAGTAGATCCTCTGCACGGCGCCGACTATGTGATCGACATGATTCTCTGGTTCAAGAAGTTCCGCGGTCCGCATCGAGCGACCATATCCGTGCGTCGACACGCCTATATTCACCAACCCTTTGGACAGTTGGAGGCGGTCGACGACATGCGCTGGAGGCAGATCGAAAGACAACGGGTCGCGTCGAAGCAAGTGTACGCGGAGTCGCTCGAGCTGGACCGCTCGACGCCGCTCGTGGTCATCGAATCGCGACAGACCGTCTACGCTCGTCGTATTCACATGGTTCTGCCGCTGTCGGGCCGCGCGGAAACTTTCAAGCGATTTGCGAATCACTTTCGCACCGTCTGCTTGGACGAGCCGACCGAAGGATCCGTGTCGCTGGTGGTGGTGCTATTCCCGTCCGGGTCGGAGGAGGAGGACGCGGCGATTCGCGCTATGCTGCAGGAGCTGATGCAGCGGTCGACGCGCGTGACCATGATCGAGATAAGCGATCAGCCGTTCAGTCGCGGCGTGGCGCTCGCCCGCGGCGCTGCCTCGGTGGCCGCCGACGAACTGCTGTTCTTCACCGACGTTGACATGCTGTTCAGCGCCGACTCTCTGCGCCGTATTCGGCTGAATACGATATTTGGCCGTCAAGTGTATTTCCCCATAGTGTTCAGCGAGTACGCTCCCGACACGTGGTCGCCAGTCGACAAACAGCACACAGACGCCTTTCACTACGGCCGCCGGCGCGGCTACTTTCGACACTTTGGTTTCGGACTCGTCAGCCTGTACAGAGCCGACTTGGACCGTATCGGCGGGCTGGACACGCATATCCAGGGTTGGGGCATGGAAGATGTGGATCTGTTCGAGAAGTGCTTAAAGCACGCCGACTTGCGCGTGTTCCGCGCGCCCGACCCCGGTCTCGTGCACATCTACCATCCCGTGCGCTGTCCGCCGTCCATGCCGGCGGCGCAGTACAAAATGTGCATCGGATCGAAGGCGGCCAGCTACTCGTCGGCCGACGCGCTCGTCGACAGACTACCGCCCGTCGTCGTCGACGGCGCCTGATCGACGACGGCGCCCAACTTCCGTTCACTTCATCCATGCTCACATTGCGACTGCTTCTATTTTTCGGTGCCTTCTCGCCACTCGCCACTGTCTGCTAACGGTCGCGAGCATTCCTTTCAGCGATTCTGATCGTTACATATAGATTATAAAACACATTACGCTTGACCAACGAAAGCAATTTTACATATACCAAAACAGTCATATATGCGCAAGTCATATAGTATGCAATCACCACATGAATCGCTGCAGAGCGCCCGGTTCATGCGCCCACTCGAACGGTCGGTAAAGGAACATCCAAAGAGTGACGCAATTGATAGAAACATGTAAGAAAAACTCGAGCGCCAGTCGAGGCCACGACTGCAACTGTCTGTCAACGTGTAGTCGCCAGATAAGATAGGGAATGAGGAAGTAGCGAAACTCGAGCAGACGATTGGGAACGGTGACAGCTATGGTCGCGAGCAGAAAGCCCATTCTCCACACGGCCGACTGTTTCCGCACGCCGATCGCCACGGCCAGCGCGGCCAGCACGTACGCGGGCGCCGCCACGAACTTCAGCGACCAATGCCGCATGAACCAACGACGCCAGATATAAAAGGTGTAATGGCGGTTGTCGCTGAGCAAGTAGGGGTGGTCGTAGGTGAAGAGATGAATGACAGCGACGGCCGAGACGGCACTCAACGTCAGTCGAAGGGGATGAGAACGAAGATGGACGAGAATTTGACGAATGAGTGTCGCGTTGAGCAGGAGGGGGCACGCGAACAAGGCGGAGAAGGCGAAGAAGTAGAACAGCTGCGGCGCGTGAAAAACCGCCGTGTGCGCGGTGCGATCACCCAGCACGATGCCGCCGTTCCAAAGCACAAATCCTACTCCGCACATGCCCAATAAAATGAATGGCCACGCCGGCCACACGCAGTTCACCAGGAGAAGCACGGTCGACTTTGGTCGCGCTCGAAATGATTCCCACAGCGTCCACAGGAGTTCCCACGGCGACATGTCCCTCTTATTACCCTTGTCTCCTTTCTTTCGCAACGCAATCGCCAGTCGTTCGTGCACGAGAAGACCTACGCCAAAGGCCGCCCAGATGATATTCGTCTGTCGCATTAGAAGCGAGAAGGCGGCCACCACTGCCGCGCTCTTAACGGCTTGCCGCTTCAGCATGTCGAGCGACAGCAAAACTGCCACCAGCGACAGCAGGTCGGTGTAGTAGAGTGTGCTGGTGAAAAAGAGAACGGGAAACGTGACAACGTTGATGGCGACGGCGGCGGCTTTGGCACTTTCCGGTCGGAATCCATTTAGGATCCAAAGGCGTTGTTGCAACCTCGCGATCACAATCACAGCCAAGGCCAAGGCTAGAGAATTGAGCAGACGTAAGGCACGCACGTCGCACATCCACACGACGAGTTGGTCGGAGGCGAGTAGGCTCGCAGGTAATATGATCGCCAACGACGCCAAGTACAGTCCCGGCGGAGTGGTGATCAACGGGTTCCACGAGAGCCGCCGCCGATCAGCCAGCAGTGGCATATTGGACTGGAGTAGTTCGTGGAGCCATTTGCTCTTTTGAAACGATAATTAATTGAATTATTTAAAATGGCGAAGCGAAAATCATCAAACGCGGCTCCACCTGCGTCGTCTACTGCCGGCGGCAAGGCCGGGTCCAGTGCTGCTAGCAGCGGTTCGTTCTACTTCATTCGTCAATTGAATTTCATTAGTAGCAAACGAAACAGTTATTTAAATATTTAAGCACTTGTACATGTTATGAAAGCGTTGCCGAAGTGGACAGCTATGAAGTTTTATTTCAGGTGGACTGAAGATAGTGTTGAGAGTGCCGAAGAAGAAAGTGATCAGTCGCGAAACAACGCCGTCAATTGCCGCTTCAAAGCAGCAAAGCACGTCTTCTGATGACGAATCTGACAATGAACCACTGATTGATAAGATCCCCGATAATTCCGCATCGGTAAGGTTTTCAACATGCTTTTGATGTCTCTGATTGTGGATATTTTATCAATGCGCCTTTCAGAAGGTTGCGAACCTCGAAGAGAGCGACGATAACAACGATGGAAAGGCCGATGAAAGCGGATCAACGTCGACATCGAAGCCGAAACGACGCAAGCGGCGCTTTCGCCTGACGGATTCAGTGGCGAAGGCGAAGCGACGTGCAGATCGCAAGGTACAGTGAAACAAAAGAGCACAAGTATAGTCATATTAAATGGTGCTAAAATTGAAGGCGATGCAGCCGGAAAAGGGGAGCACGCCGCCCAAAGATGAAGAGGAGGAAGAAGAGGAGGAGAAGGAAGAGGAAGAGTCAGAGTTGACGATGCCCATGCCGAGCCGCGAGCGATTGACTTCCTACTCGCCCATGCAGCTGCTCGCCGACGTTCTCTTGCGCGACCTCGGGCGCAAAGATCCCGACCAGTACTTTACCTTTCCTGTCACCGAAAGCATTGCCCCCGACTACTCGAGCGTCATTAAGCAGCCCATGGATCTGTTCACGATGCGTCAAAAACTCGATCGCAATGAATATTCCACCGTCGAGGCTATAAAGGTTTGTTTCTGGCGTTTTCTTTCTTCGTTTTGAGCTTAGTTTAGGCCAAATTGCATAGTGATTAAAAGATTCTTTGCGACAAGAATTGAGTTCATATGTTTGTTGAAGGCGATGCCTAGTGTCAGGGAGAAGGGTTGGTGTAATAACATGAGTGCAATCCCTCCGTCAAGGTTGATTCTTGTTGTCCAGTCTATCCCCTGACTGCTTTCCCTCTTACGCGTCTTTCATAGAATCATTCGTCTCAACTCATGCATTGCTGCCTGAAATCCCAGTTCGCCGCAGTTGAAAAACTGGTCGTTTCAGAAAGATGTGGAGCTGATCATCTCGAATGCCTTGGTGTACAACGAAGCTGGCACCATTTACCACTGCGCTGCGCAAAAACTTAAGACAGTCGCTTCGTATCTGTTCAGTCAGCGCTATCTTCTCTTCGTCTATCATTCCCTTCCTTTCACCAAGGATCTGACCAAAGAGCAGTTGGGCTTCGATCCCGAATACCAGCCGCCAGTTGCTCCGAATCGCCCAACTACCTGTGCACAGATTGCTGACGACATGACCGCCAACGCTATTATCGAACAGTGCAAACACGCCTCGGAGAAGGTCGCCAAGCGACTCGCCGCGCGCAAGCATAAATCTCATGTGAGTATTTGTTTTCCCGGGCTGTCGGCTTTCGTCGAGGATCGCGGCAATCTCGCAGTGCCAGGTCTGCGAATTTTCGTGCACGAGTAGCACCTGTCGATCAACCCGAACAATCTCTTTCAGTCTCTTATTTGGACTATGGCCCGTATGCCTCGTTCGCCCCGCAGTACGATTCCACCTGGGCGACGCTGAACAAGCGAGACTCCGATTTGCTCCTGTCGACATACGGCGATCAGAACAACGCCACTTACGCACTTAGGTACGTTACTTCAAAGTATTGCAGACTCTCCCCTGCTTTGTCAATGTTTAAAGACCTCGGTAAACCAAGCCTAAAGCGGTAATCAGAGTTAACATGAAACGTTTTAAGTAGCTTAATGTACCACCAGTTAACAGGAAGGCATTAGTGTCACAAATTATGTGTTCTGTATAATTTGGTGGAGCATAAAGTGACTTGTTCGCGTTCTAAGCTAATTCTAATCGACTAATCTAATCGGTAGGATTTGAAATTTTGGGAAGCAAAGTCGCTTACCTATCAAACATGTGATCAGTCTGTAAGACTTGCGCGTCGGTTGACACATTTGGCTCGCTTACTAATAGTTGCTTTTCTTTCTTCAGCATGCGTCAGTTCGCAGAAAGTGCAGGCGATCGAATGGTCCGCTTGGTGGACGATATGCTGGACACACTCACTGCCGGCGAGCACAGAAAGGCGATGAAGGCGCTCCATGATTCGGTACATTGGAAATATCTTTAATCGATGCATTTATCTTGTATCATTGTGAATTTTTTGAAGGAGAAAACTCCATCCACCGAAGCTGATAACTTGGCTACTGATCCTATCGACTTTGATTCTCTGCAGTCGCTGGAGAATCTCGGCTTTGACGTCTCCTTCCTTGATGGCCTCAGTGCGTCGCTATTCATTCTTTCAACCTCCATTCACTATCAACCATAACGTCTCTTTAGAAAAACAATTTGGCCCAGAAACAGACAAGTCAAACGGCTCAAAGTCCGTTAGCACCCAGCTGAAACAAACTGGACGATTGCTCGCCGACTTGGAATTGGTGCAACGCGAGCGACTCGGCAGACAGCCCGAGTTCACTCTAACCCACACCGAAGGGCCGAACGAGTCGGAGGCGAAGCTGGCCGGCGCCATCGTCGATAACCTCCGACAACTCGTCGCTCAGGTATGTTCATATTTTCTGATCTTTAAAGGCGTGCGCGACCTTTGACTAGAGTCACTTTGACTCCAAAGTGTACTATGCTTCAACGCTTTGCAAAGCAAAATTTCTTTCGTGAAAGGTATGCGCGGCCCTTGAGAAGATCGCGAAACACTCTTTCGTGCCAAGAATTATAATCGATTCTACACTTAAACGTGTCATAAATAGTAGAAAGAAAACATTGAACTTTTGGAACCATTTGTCTGATTCAGTTATCACTATTGTCGTCGTTACTGACGAAAAAACGTGCAGTATGGCTCTCAGGTAACATCTGATAATCTCATTCGTTCGTTGCAGACGTCGCCCGCCGCGTTAGTGACCGATCATAACTTGCACGCAGCCATGGGCATAGTCGATCCGGCATCGCCAGGCGACATTGATCTCGAACTCCTGCGAGAGTTTCTTACCGTTCCCGACGCCGATTGAATATCTGTACTTAGTTTCGCGTTTCAACATTCTGTGTTCTAATATTGTTTGTTTGCTTGTTTGTTTCGGCTATTAAAAGCCAATCATATCGTTCGAACCGCTTCGTTATATGAGAACGTGTTTTTTTGTTGGCCGAGTCTCAAGTCTTGTACCATTTTTAACGTGAAACAGCAACAATAAAACTCTGAGTGATAATTGAGCAAAACACATGGTATCACAGTTTCGACTATAAAATCGCGTTTTGAGCAATAAATCTAACATCTAGTTCATCATCGTTGAGGTGAAGAACAATACTGGAAAAGGCACAATAAAATTGACTAGAAGTGTAAAACCGTAGCTTTCACGTGGAATGAGCTCGAATACAGATAAGTGAAAGTGTCGATAAACCTGAGCAGTGAATTGCTCCGCCTTGGACGGCGTCGATATAACAACTACAAACTAAAGAGAAGTGAACTAGCGAACTGAGCAAGTAAGAAAAGAGACGGAAGATCAGTGCGATTGGTAGCTTGAGCCGGATCCAGTGAAGCTCGTACCCAGCAAGCTTCGCGCCATGCCAACGGGTGACATCGGCTTGGTCGGCTCGAAGAGTTCTTCGCGCTCGCGCTTGTAGTCGAAGGTCGCCGCCGCCACCGGCTCGGCGGCTTCGTTATGTCCTGAACAAAGAGAACACATTGTCGTGATTGGCGTATTCGATAGATTTCCCCCTCCCCAATATTCACATTGCTGTTAAAAGGCCGTGAAATTGAATTATACCGATCATTTGGCGCTGAACGAGGTTTTTGTAGAGACCATCCTGGTTGAGCAATTCCTGATGAGTGCCTTCCTGCTCGACGCAGCCTTTGTTGATGACGACGATCTTGTCGGCCTTTTCCACGGTGCTCAAGCGGTGAGCAATGAGGATGACGGTGCGTCCTTTCAGATTCTTGTAGAGCGCCTCTTGTACCTAAGAGAGATCGTCGTACAATGAGCGCCGCAGCGATCGCAACGAATGTAACGAACCAGGTGCTCCGATTCAGTGTCTAAAGCAGATGTAGCCTCATCCAGTAGCAAGATTGCCTAAAGTTCATCGTTTTCACAGCGGAGTTCTGTGCGAGGATCCCAGTAATCCCCATTATCTACCTTTGTGTGAATGTACTTGTGATCGAAATCCTGCAAAGGCACGCCGTCAATGAGCACCTGGCCCTTGCTCGGCTCGTAGAAGTGCTCCAGTAGAGCGATGCACGAGCTCTTTCCGCCACCGCTCGGTCCCACAAGCGCTACCGTCTCGCCCGGATTGACCGAGAAGGAGAGATCCTGCAAGATAGGAAATGCCCTTTCGCTATACCTAACAATAACAATTAGGACACGAACCTTGAGGATCGGAAGGTCTGGTCGAGACGGGTAGGAGAAGTGAACGTTTCGGAACTCAATCTTGCCCGCTACGTTCGACGGCGCGACGCGACCTTCGTTGTTGATCGCCGGCTTGCGATCGATGTACTCAAAGACTTTCCTCGACGCGCCGACCGACTGCATGAGACCGGTCCAAACTTCGCCCATTTGCTGCAACCGACGGTCGCTTACACTATTCATCAATGGAAAACATGGCGTCACCAACTCGCAAGTTATCGCCGAGTTGCAACTGATAGAGCAAGAAAGAGACGAGTAGGTCGCCTTGCAGGCGCTTAGTAATCACCAAATGACCGCCGAACCAAAGCACCGCCACCAAGATGAACATTTGGCACAACTGAAGCGAACACCATGCATTCATACCGAGAGTGGACAGGGACAAGGCCTACTTCGTTGACCCAGATGAAGCCGATGTAGGCAAAGGCCTTGACTTTGACGATTCCGAGAGTGATGGTGAGGAAGCCGTAGTAGCGATCGGACTCGACGTTTTCGCAGGCAAAACTGCGCACAGTTCGCATCGTGCTCAACACCTCCTCGGCCACATCGTTCGCTTTCGCCACCGAATCTTGCGTTCGCTCGCTGAGAATCTGCAAATTCAACGCTTCAACGTTTCAACCCCATCCTATCCCTCCTCTAACTCTACATCGTAATATGTTCCGAAGATCTTCGATGCCAGGAAGATTATCGGCACGGCGATGAACGTGACGAGCGACAGTCGCCACGATAGCATGAACATGAAGATCATCGAACCGCCCATCATTACGATGTTGCGCAGGAAAACGTTGACGTTCAGCGCCACCGTGTCCGACATGGTCTGACAATCGGCTGTTAGTCGCGACGTCACCTCGCCTACGAAGACGACGATAGTTAGTATTTCTCTAATACCTCCCCCACTGATGATCTACTAACCAGTCTTATTAGCGTCGTAAAATCCGACTTCCTGGTGGACAAGCGATGTGAACAGATCGCCTCTGATGGCTCGATTGATCTTCGCGTAGCAGTACTCGAAGCTGCCGCCTCGGAAGCCTCCGAATATGGCGCTAAAAGTAGACGGTATGCGGCGAATACCAGCGGCGAACCAGAGTACCTGGCAACAGAAATGACTGTCATCACTTTCACACTGTCCAACAGATTGTCGTAAGAGCGAGTCGCCACAACCGTCGCGATGACCTGACCAGTGTAGTAGGGCACGACGATGCGAGCTGTAATCGACCACAATATTTCCTCGTCGTCAAACGATTTTCTTTGCCGAACTTACATATCGAGTAGAGAAACAGCCAGGTGAAGCCGGACATGTGCCACACCCATTCTCGCCTGCAGTACTGCAGCAGGCGCGCGATCAACTCGAACGTCTCCTTGGCCTTGACGATGACGTCGGCGATGGGGGCTTCTTCGTCGCCTTCGGCGTGGTGTTGATTGGCGATGAGGGCGGCGCGATCGGCCGCGATGGACGAGGCGGTCGGCGTGGTCGTTTTGGTGGAGCCGTAGACGCGATTCCAGACAATGTGAAGGATCAGTGCGGCTACGAAATTCCAAGCCATGCAGAGCCATTGGCCGGCGTGCAGTGGGTCATCCTTCTCGGCGAATGCGAGCAGTTTTGTCGGTGAGAACGCCCACAGCAGAAGGGTGAAGCCGAACACCGGTCCAGACACTTTGCGCACACGATTCACTCCCTCGATCGGATCGCAGATGACCAGTCCCGCGCCCACCATGTACAGTGTAATGCGCAGCAGCGAGAGCACGAAAAAGTCGATCGGATTCCTTCGAAAGTCGTACTCTTTCGGCGTGGCGGTTGAGAAGCTGTTGCTGATATTCGCGAAGGAGAACACTTTGCCGTCCCAAGCGATGCCCAGAAGGGTCAGCGACATGTCCAATGCCGAGCAGACCACGGCCAGCACGGCCAATCCTGCGCCCCTGAGACCCATTTTACCTGGGCACGGCAAAACCTAAAGACTATTTCAACATTACGATTCTTCAAAGTGTGACAAAGAGCGGTGCAAAAAGCTTGAACAAGCCTTCGACTTCATATCGAAAAAACGCTATCCACCATACCAAGCCGATAATCTCAAGAATTTACTTAATCGTACAATATGCAATAGTGAAATACAGATTGTACTTTGGGAAAGATTCACATATCACAACAAATCTCTCACATCAAAAAACGACACACTGAACAATGTAATAATAACACCATCTGAATCACAAAAACTGCGAACTAACATTAAGAATCGATTAAATATGTGTCATGAAAACAGTAGTAGTTATTCAGTAGGAGTACTTTGAGCGCTACCAACGCTCGAACCCAGCGGACTTCTGAACGCGACCTCCGACGACCGACCGGACTCAAAATCCAACGTATCCGGTCGACTCGGCGGGCCAGAAGAATCATAGGGTTCTTCTATTACACTGCTACCTGAAATCGAGTCGTCGTGTGAAAACGATTGAACGAGTTTAGAAGTGAACAAACCAATGAGCTGGCGCTGTACAAGATTCCGATAGATGCCGTCTTGGCGTAGGAGCTCTTTGTGAGTGCCCATTTGTTCGACACGGCCCTTATTGATCACGATAATTCGGTCGGCTCTTTCAACCGTACTGAGACGGTGAGCAATTAACAGTACGGTGTGACCTTGGAGATTTTGGTAAATCGCCTGCTGAACTTGATGCTCCGATTCGGAATCCAGAGCGGACGTTGCTTCATCGAGTAAAAGCACCGCCGGCTTACGAATTAGTGCTCGCGCTATGGCGATTCTCTGCTTTTGTCCACCTGAAATTCGAAATCTTCATCATCGCGTTTTTGTGGTCATGCCTCACTCTACGACTACTTATATACCTATACACATTCAACTCATCCGGTATCGCATTGATAATTCTAATGGTTGGAATGATTTTAGGTCACTTCTTACGAATTATTGATATTGTAACATTAGTGATACCGGGTGTCTCATTTTTGGGGCAAAGACTGCGTTTAAACTTTAGTAAAAGAGAAAAAAGAAAATAGAATACACCCACTGGACCACAACGACTATATAATTGATTGAAAGCATGGCTGCACTTGCCTGACATTTGGACGCCTTTCTCGCCAACTTGTGTTTCATAGCCATCCTTGGTCTCGGTGACGAATGTGTGCGCGTTGGCCATGGTGGCGACTCGCTTGACGTCCTCATCGTCGACGGCATCCAGGGCATAGGCGATATTCTCACGGACGGAGCGAGCGTACAGCACGGGCTCCTGTCCCACCAATGCTATCTGAAAAGAGAGAGAGCCTCCGTCGGCTGATTGTCACGGCAGTAAGTGCAATCGGACAGACAAACGATCCGCTGCTCGCGATAAGAACGCCGCACGCTCTCATCGTACAAAGACTATACTGGGGGGCAAACCAAACCAAAACTAAACCGACCTTTGTGTGCAAGAATTTGTGCGCGTACTCGCGAATGGAAACGCCGCCGAGTAAAATATCGCCGCTCGTTGGTTCGTAAAAGTGCTCCAGCAACGACACGCACGAGCTCTTCCCGCCGCCGCTCGGCCCTACCAGCGCCACCGTCTCGCCTGCTTTCACAGCGAATGACATGTTCTATAAATCAGCCAGTCATAAGACTGAAGCGCTTTACGACTGATAACACGCACGTTTAGCACTTGAGTGTCTGGTCGACTGGGATACGAAAAGCAGACATCCTTGAACTCGATTGTGGCGTCCAGAGTGGCTGGTACCAGCTTGCCGTCGTTTTTGATCTCGGGTGGGCGATCGATGTACTCCAAGACTTTTCGCGAGGCGCCGACGGACTGCATCAGGCCGGTCCAGACGTATCCAATACTCTGAAATGGGCAAGTGTAAGGACGCACTGTGCCGACATGACATCCTCACGTAAAGATTCTCGCCAAGCTGCAGTTGGTAAAGCAGAAACGAAATGAGTCCCTCAGCCGTCATCCGCCCACTTAGTACCAAATGTCCGCCGTACCACAACACCGCCACCAAAATAGCGCTGTCAAAAATCTGAAAACATTCCATATAGACAGCAATAATACATGTCTGAGAAGAGATTAATATTCACTTCGTTCGTCCAGATGTAGCCGACATAGGCCCAGGCCTTCTTTTTGGCAATGTCAAGGGTGACATTGAGGAAGGAGGAGTAGCGGTCGGCTTCGTTCATTTCGTTGGCGAAGCTGCGGACTGTGCGCATCGAGCTGAGCACCTCGTCGGCGACCTCGTTGGCCTTCGCTAGGGATGTCTGCGTGTCTTCGCTGAGGCGCTGAAACGACCACGTTGAAAGGAATACAAAAGACGGCGACACTTACATCGTAGTAGGCGCCGTACAGCTTCGACACCAGTCCTATCACAGGGATTGCGATGAATGTGATCAGCGACAATTGCCACGACAGTTTGAACATAAACGCCAGCGCTCCGACCAACATCACCACGTTCCGCAGGAAGACGTTCACGTTCAGTGCCACGGAGTCGGACATTGTCTGACAGTCGGCCGTCAGGCGCGACGTCACTTCGCCTGCAAGTTTCCATTGCAACATGTGTCACATATGAAATTATACACGTAATTTCTAACTTTCAATCTGCTAAATTAAGTTAATATCAAGCTTCGACACAGGCGTCAGCTCAGAATGCTAATAAATCAGAAGTTAACGCTGCAACAAGCAACTTTGAGACACCTACCAGTCTTCGTAGCATCGTAGAAGCCAATTTCTTGCCTCACCAATGAGCGGAACAGGCCGCAACGAACTTCGCGATTTACTTTGGCAATTGCGTATTGGAAACAACCGCCTCGTGCGCCGCCGAAAATGGCGCTGCAAACGACTTTTTTAATCAAAAAAACTCGACACCGTTGGCTCATAAAAAATGACACACCTGACCAAAGATAAGCCACCCATGATAAAGACGCACTTCAGTAGCTCAGCGTACGACTTGGTAACAACAATATTGGCGATCACTTGACCAGTGTAGTAAGGAATGAAGATGCGCGCTGAAAATGACGCAAACGATTGAAACAGAATTTTGGATAAAAATGAGAAACGTACCACCAGAGTAGACGAATAAAAATATAAAACCTAACAGGTACCACATCCATTCTGCTTTGCAGTATTGTAAAAGGCGCCCAACATGAGCGAACGTCTCTCTGTTCAATGGAGGAATTTCGACTTTCTTTTTATCACTCTCGCTTGTGGCAGACGTTTGATTATTTGCCGCGGCTTCAGCTTCCACTAAAGGCGTCGTATCTTCGGCAGTGATGGTCGAAGGATCGGCCTTCACGTTGCATATGACAAATTTCCAAACGACAACTAGTCCGACAGAAGCGACGACATTCCAAGCTATCGAGATCCAACAGCCGACATTTCGCAAATTTCCTTCAAACTCGTCCAGTGCGAGTATTTTAGTGGGCGAGAAGGCCCACAGGAGCATAACGAGACAGATCACAGCCAGCTGCGACTTCTTGGCCCTTTCCACGCCAACGGTCGTGTTGTACACCACTCCAAGTACGCCGCCCAGAATGATGGAGATCCGCAAGATGCACAGCAAGAATAAGTCGAGCAAACTCGTTCGGATGTCGTACGGCGCTTCCAGACAACTGCGAATCCGCGATAAATCGAAGCCGTCTTTCGGCTGTCCATACCAACCAAGTGCTAACAATGTCACTGTCAAATCCAGTAAAGCTACTGAGATGGCAACGACCACGGCTGGCAGTCGTCGTAAAGTCATTGCTGCAATTAAATTAGAGATTAGATAATATGTTATTAGAGCAGGCAAATATGAGTACTATTACAAAGGATTTCCTCGTTGTTGTGTATCACTTACAACCAGGCTCGAATAGATTTTACCAACAATGCCATAATATATTATTTATAACCAAACTCATTTGACTCGCGAAAACATATTGATCAAATAAGCTGAGCGCTGTAGTGCTCGGTCTCGTTACTATTCACCTTTCTACACGTTGCGTGGATTTTAGTACAGGACGCAAAAGGCAAGCTTATTTTTCTTCCAATATGACAATTCTTAGTCTACTAACGTTTAAACGAAATTCAGTCGGAAAAAGAGAAAACTCGAAGAAACAGGAAGGAATAAACAATAAAGCTCACCACAGGTCGCTGGTCTTCTTCGTTAATTTCAAAATGAGGACGTATCAACAAAATACGTCACAACTGAAGACAAAGTCAGCGAACCGATATTCGCTACTTCAAAGAGTTTGTATTATATGCGCGTCGAATCGAATTTAAGAGTCATCGGCTATGACGTGGTGTGCACCGCACTTCGTCATCAATCGAACTGGTCGTCTTTCCCACAAAAAACCCTCTGGAAACTACTCTCTGTGTACACCAGCCGCGTGATTCATAGCGTTATTTACGCCAGGAAAAACAAGATCGGTTTCGCGCACAATGTACTGTAAGATGCGCAGGATGTATCTAAAAACCATTCCATTTAGCAGAATCGCTGAAATATTGCGCGCTACCCCGCCTGCGCTCCTCGCTCCTCAATGAAAATCGCGCATTGGTGGCCTAAAGTGTAGTAACGCGTAGAACGAATTATGCAGTCAACTGCTTATTCGTTTTGACCAAAAGCTGACCTGTTTGAGGAATTATTACGTTGGTGTTTGCAGGTAGAATGACTGCGGAGTTGGGGAGAGAGCTGCGGCTGCACAGTCCAGTCGGCGGCGAACCATTGGTCTTCAAATGGCCGCTGTTGGAGACGAAAAAGTACAGCGGATCGGCGGAGATCTTGGGCACAATCAGGTTTGACAATTTCTTGTGTTAAATGTTATGAAAGAATAATATTAGCCGGGAATGCTTACTCCTTATTTGTTCACACTATTAAATGTCGGCGGGTTGCATACCATTGGAGTGTTTGAAATCTTGTTAAGCTTGAAATAATTTGTTTATCTTGTTTAGAATGGTGATGAGCCAGTATCAAGAGCTGAAAACTGTGATCAACAACTTCATCAAGCTGGACGAAATTGACGTCAGAGAGTAGGCATTTCTTGGTTTAATCTTGTTTGGTGCATAACAAACATGTTTCAGTTACGACTCGATGAAGAGTTTATGTGAGAAGTTCAGCAAAGCCGCAGGGACGATCAGTGGACTGGTGAGTATTAGAGTTCATTTTACAACGCGCGAAAGTATAGGTTAGATGCCTTTAATACGGGGCCGCAAATAAAGCGATCATATGTTGTTATGAACGGTTGAAAATGTTTTTACGAATTCAGTCGTGCTATCAAATTACCCCTTCGAGTGCGCTTTAAGAAGTAGCGTGGATTTTTCAAGGAGATTTATTTGTCGCGGTTAGCGTTGCCTTGGATGAGAAACAGCTCGCTTTAATGCCGACAGTTACATCCATCTGTCTTTGTTTTAACCCGAAAGTCCCCTGAACCTGTTTTACGATGAAAGTCATAACGTGAAAGGTCAAAGTTTGAAATTAACTTCATGAGAGGTTTATGAATGATGCGTAATGAAATCTTGCGCTTCGATATTAATTATTCAAATATAATCTTGTTCATTTAACGCAGCTTATTACGTCTATGAGAGTCATCGAGCGTGCTCTTTCAGTGGAAGGGGGCGACAAGGCCGGGCGGAGAGAACTGGAGCGCGGAAAGAGCGGACCAGGCCTTGCTGCGAAGGATCATAACGCAGTCGTACAACAGCGCGGTGACGGACGTTCAGCTGCTAAACAAGCACTACGAGGCGTTCTCGTCGGAGACGTACGGCGAGACGTCATTCGACCGTCTCCAAATGATCATCGACGAGTTAAAGCCGAAGGAGCGCGACATCTTTGTCGACCTCGGCAGCGGCGTCGGTCAGCTCGTCGTCCAGATGGCCGGCGGTTCAAAGGTCAAAAAAGCCGTCGGCATCGAAATCGCTTCCGTCCCCTCCCAGTTCGCTGAAACCATGGAAAGGGAGTTCTCTCGGTGGATGAAGTGGTATGGAAAGAAGTTCCGTCCTTTCGAACTGCACAGAGACAACTTCCTCGACCGAAAGTACCGTGATCTCATCACCAAAGAAGCAACGTATGTTTTTCTTCATTTTCTCGTCTTTTTTTATGTTGATACGCTTTTCTTTCAGCATTGTGTTTATAAATAATTACGCGTTCACTTCGGACCTCGAAGCGGCGATCAAACGCGACCTTTTGAGCGAGATGAAAGACGGCACTCGTATTGTATCTACTAAACCGTACGGAAATCCTTCCAAACCGATCACCGACCGTCAAATGAATGGTTCGTTTCGAGTTGTACTGTAATAGGATGATTGATGAATGGGCGTTGCAGACATATCGTCGATAATGGACGTTTCTGAATTGAAGCCGTGCCAGGAGCCGTGCTCGTGGACGAACAAGTACGTCCCCTACTACCTCCACGTGATCAACAGAGCCAAAGTAAGTCATTCGATGTTTGATACAATCGTTTCGTTGAGTAATTCTATTTGAAATGCTTTATACTTCATGATAGAATGGCTACTTGCAATCGGATTATGAAACGATTGTATTATCATTTCATCTTGAGCCATTTCTTACTAAACGCGAACTATTTCCAGCTCGAGAAGTACTTCTTCGATCAGCGCTTTCCGGCGCTGCGCACCGAAAGTACGAGTAGTCGTCGCAGCTCTTCGTCGAGTAAAAACTCTAGTCATCGCGAATCGTCGCGCGAGTCGAGTGTGTCCAACAGTCGCGAGCAGTCAGTTGCGAAAAATCCCGCCGCCGCTGCCATCGCGCACCAATCCGCCTCTCGAACAAACTCGCAGGACGACGGCGACGATGTGGCGTAAGTTTCTCCTTTTCTGTCTTACCAAGCGCCGTATCGAGTGCCTCTTTTGTCACTTACAATGCTTTTTGAATAGTAACTTAATTTTGTGGGTGGTTCAATTGCTGCGTAACTCGGGCCAAATATAGCGCGGATTCGTTGCATTTTTTGATGCTGAAGCTTAGGCCTATCGCTCAGTTGAGCGCAGCACAGAAAAATCCCAGCCCAAGTCATGAAAAAGACGGTGTTACTACGATACTCATAACTAACTGACATCCAGCGATTTGCCTTAATAGAAGTGCGCTTTAGTTTCGGTCCGACCACTCGCCGCAAGTGGAACGACTATCTATCGCAACTGGAACGTAACAAGAAGCAGAATCAGCGAACAAAAGAGAAGCCGGCGCCGCCGGATTCGTCTGAATCGCCGCTGGACAGCGATCCGGACGGAACGCCGGCGCGCGCCCGCAAGCCGGGCCGGCCGCCGAAGAACGGCGAGAGCGGCGGCAAGTCGCCGAAACCGCGAGGACGACCCGGTCGACCGCGCAAGAGCGACGCCGAACGCGCTCGTCGCAAGTACATACGCATTCG
>NIUQ01000316.1:0-19514 GCA_002796945.1 Plectus sambesii
GCAGTTCACCTTGAACACATGAGGCGCAATATGACCAGCGCCGCAGCCGATATCGAGGCAAACTGGACTGAACTGAGTCAAGTCGTAAATTTTATCGGCTACTCTGAAACAAACCATAACAGAATTTTCACCGATAACATATGGTAACATTCCCTCACCTGTATCCAATTTCTTCTTTGACATATTGCACTACATCAAACTCATCCTGAGCAGCAGCCCATTCACGCTGCTGTAATTTCACGCCTCGATCAAACACTTTCACGCCTGCGCCGCCAACCGTCTTTGTTGACGCGAAAATGCGCTGACTCGTAACCAATTTCGAAGCAGCTCTCAAAAATAGCCGAGATTTCATGCTTTACGCCTTGCGAGCCACCAAATCAAGCTGAGAGCGAACTGTTTGCAAGCTCGACAAAAGTGATGTCAGCTGCTCTTTCGAAAAACGCACCGCTGCAACAGTGTCAGCGTCGCTCCGAGTGGTATTCTTATTTTGGCTCGACAGCTGAAAGGACAGTACTTCTTTCGTATCATGTTATAGTAATGCTTCAGCAAGCTGTAAAATGTACCGTCAGTTTAAGCACCGCAACAGACTGTTCGGAAGGGCTAAAATTTGACGACTTTGTCCACTCAAATGCTTCAACTTGCGAGCTCATGGCATTCAGAACAAATTGATAGCGATGGAACGTCCCCCGACACTGCACGCTCTCAAGAAGAATGGAAATGTAAATGCAAATAATCCAGACGGCTGCACCAGCCTGAACAGGTGGAGCAGAAGGGCGTGAACGCATCGAGCCGCTCGTCATCCTATAAGCAGATATGAACTTACAGATTGTGTACTGTAGCGAACTGTTCCCATTGAGACTCAAGCGATATGAAATTTGAACTTTGTAGTCAGCAGCAGTGCCTGTCGCCGACACGCGACTCGGAACCATGCCAACCCCGGGCAACTCCCCACGTGGGCGGGAGGCGCGAGCTCAGCGTATTTAGTCTGAACTTCGTGGCGAAGATTATTTGCCGACCGCCTCCGTGGTACTGGATAAGAGGGGCCCATTGTCGCACCTTAGATACGCAAGTCTCGCTCCATTGCTTACCTTGATCGTTGAACCCCTAACGCACGTGATAGACGCCTGAACGTTCGTGTCCGTTGTGCTTCGCACATGCGACAACTTCCAGTCCTGCTGCGCAGAGTTCGTGCCTGTCTGTGAACGACCGGTCCGAGTGCTGACGCACTATCGAGTCTCCTCGCGACGAACTTTGATCCCAACAGCAGCGCCCCATTCTTTAAATTATTCATTTGCTTATACCATTCTGTTTTGATGCGTCAGGTGTCACTGCCTGATCACGCGTCTCATCATCAGTGACTGCATCGTTTCCTTTATCGCTGGCAATTATCCAGGAATGCGGAACTACTTTCGGTCATCTGGTATTTCTTGATTATGTCGAACACCTTGACTATGTTTGAGGGGCGTAGTTTGCTGTCATCTAGTGTAGTTTATCGGAAGGTTTTGGAAGAGTTCTGTATTATATAGCAAGGCGAAGTGAAGAGCGGATATCAGGCCGAGAGAATGAAAGACATTTCTACGTCCCTGAGAGCCCTCTTTATTTAGTTCATTCAAGGCGCCACTTACTAACGCGTAATCGATGAAGTTTATTCCTTTGCCTCTTTCATTCACTTACTCGCTCGACCTTCGACTAGGAGCGTAGAACTCATTTAGGAAACATTGCACTCAACAGAATAGATGCGACTTCTAGAGTGGGAACGTGCGCGTATAAACTCTCAGCATGAGCTAGTATTCAAAACTTGACAGTCTTCCGATCACAAGTGGGTGTGCGTCAGCGTCTGGGACCTATTTAACGAAAGCAAGAGGTGGGCATGAAAGGAGAATGGGGAAAGGCTAAAAATAATTATGACGCGAAGCAGCGACCTTTTTTGGCCGGCCGAAAGAGGCACTTCAACTCCTCAACTCGTGCGACTGTCCCATCCTGTTCTTTGGCGTAGACGCGCACGTCTGTTCGCTGAAAAATTTCCATCCTACGGTATATTTGAGTCTTAATTCTTCAAATGGACGCATGTCGATATTTTCATCCTACTTTGATTCTAAAGATGATTTGATTAGAGAACGGACTATGTCACTATTTCGCTTCTTGGACTCTAAACAGTAACAGGTTGTGTTTGCCTGCTGCAGTCCACACCTTCATCATATGATGACGATCATGATGGAGCACGTTTTATCTTGTATCGCTGTGAAAATTGAAACCCTTTTCCAAAGCACACTTGTTTAGGTAGGCGGTGGTGGATAAAATGCTCGTACAACTTAGGTGCCGACCGGTGCCCATCTCCAACTGAAGCTCAGTAGACCGCGTCTCACATTTCTCAGACGAGATTAGCTATTGCTGAATGAAACTCAGCCAACCGTCCTCGCATCTGATCGGCTGAGCTTTTGTGGTACTTCAGGGTGCAGCAGGGCATCGAGAGGAAGTACTCCTTCATCGGACGCATTCCTTCCTTGATCCATCTCTTACCTAAATAGTGTCTCCGCTTCACGGCGAAACCATTTTCTGAACCCTTCAAACTTCGAAGGTCAAAGTTATAAATCTGTCTGGAGGAGCAGGTGTGGCAGCGGGGGTATGGCGGGCGCGCCCCTAGACTGGATTATTACTTCTTATCCTAACACCATGGGGGCTGCGAGCTTTTTCGCCCTTTTCCGATCATGGTGACCTATCTTCTTAGCAAAGGTCGCCGAATTGGGATTACATGTATGTCTAGATGGATTGTCTGTGAGTGCGCATCTGTCCATGGGTCAATTTCATAAAACTTACGTAAACGCGAAATATAGAAATGTAATTACGTTTCTGCATTGTTATCGCACACTTTCACCTGCCTCAATTTCATAAGATTGACGTAAGTGTAGAAATGCAAATGCGATATGCAAATATAATTGAATTTTTATACTTTCCTTTCGGAAGCTGAATAATGTAAATACATCTAATGTAAAATGTAAATGGAATTCCATTTATAAGTTTTATGCAACTGCTCCCAGGACGTCGACCAATGCCCATTTCTGCTGGAGGGGAGGAGATTGCTCATCCTACGCACATCTCTGCTTGCGATGCAACATACAGGGCAGTGTTGAGCGAAGCGAATTACGATAGGTAGATAGTTGTTTGCACTACTACAGGTGCCAATCATACGTCGATTTGCGTCGTCGACACCAATGGGTTTCAGCAGTTGGTCCCAATATGAACAGGTGTATGTCTCCTCATTTTCAACCGACTGTTGACATTTGCCTGCCAAAAGTACATTTCGTCAGCTGCTTTAGCGAACAGCGCCGCGTGAGCGAACCGCTGCAATCTGTGCTCCCTTACGTATTTCTACGTTCCAGTTTTTGAACTCTATCGTACTCTTGATACAGTACTTTGTCAACAGAGTTGCGCATCTTTGGTCTTGATGTTTTGATCGAGACTAAACTTTGTTCCGCGTGCCGATACATTACTGCAGTCGGCGCATGAAGAAATCGGGTAACGTATAACATAAAAGTAGCTGATGTTCAATTTTTTCATAGTTCGACTATCGTCTGGCGGTTGCAGCTCGATGATAATACTTGCGCACAGGCTTAGACGTAGGCGAAAGGACGTGGGTGGATCGCATGACGAGTCCAACTTAGGATTACGGTGCAATAATGATGTTATAGACTTTATTGAGGACGTAGCAGAATGATGGCTGCAAAGAGAGAGGAGCGAAGGGGGAATGACGGTTGTTTGGAACTGTTGACGACGACGGTTGCCGGGGGACTTGAACAAGTATCTCGCCGGCAATCGATCCGTATCAGGCGGGGCGGTCAGAGATTGTAGTTGCGCGGCTAGTTGTATGGACGGGCCAATGATCGCCGTCGGAGCGCCGCCGCGAGTAGGCCATTCTATTATTGACGCGCGTCGGTCGGCAGAGTATAAATGCTCGCGCTGCGATCTTCGCCCGTTCAGTCGTTGGCGGGTCCGCCCGTTGGTCTTTGATCGGCGGCCGCCTTCGACGAGCGCCGTCCGCGTTCAGCAGTGTCCGCAACGCGTTTAGTAACTTCCGCCTTGCTGCGCGATGAGCGGCGAGGGACCGCACGACGGCGCTGCGACGCTCATCGGTACCCGACCCGTCTACACCATTGAGTCCCTTTTGGGCGCGTCCGCTCCCCACTTCTCGGGCATGAAGACCGACGACGAGTCCATCTGCGTCGTGTGCACCGACGAGGCGAGCGGGCGCCACTACGGCGTCATCGCCTGCTTCGGCTGCAAGGGCTTCTTCAGGCGGACCATACGCGCCGGTCAGTCACATTCAATATTGTTATGCTGCCGAGGATACAGTGACTCAACGGCGCTTTTATTGCAGGCCAAAGCTACGTCTGTCGCTACGAAAACAAGTGTCGCATCGATAAAGGCAATAGTGCTGATAAAAACCGTCACTAAGCTCACTGAGCAGTGTGTTTCAGTTGGTCGAAATGTCTGCCGTGCATGCCGTTTCCAGAAGTGCGTCAACGTGGGGATGGAATCTGACGGTAGGGCTAAGCCATTTTGCTGCATATTCTATTTAGCAACACTAATGAGTCGTGCTCCAGCGGCGTGCACCCTTGCGTGGGCAACAATTTCAATGAAAACGCCAACTAACCGCAAATATGCCGGGCGACGCAGGCTGATTGTTATTATTATTAGAGAGCTATTCATTTGCGCAAAGTGTGTGAGCAAAGTTCAGTAGGTTCAACCTTATCGAGCAGCCCCTAACATGCGAGCGGTTTCCATGGGGGCGGTCGACGGGCCATAAGTGGAGCGTCAATTGAATGACGAAAAGGAACTTATTTAAATATGAACGCGCAAAGTCCACGTGATTCGCTGTCCCCGGGCAGAGAGAGAGTCGAGTTAGCAACGAATTTGCATGCGCCTCGCTGCAAAACAGCGACTCGCATTAGCTCTATCTTGCAGCAATTCGACCCGACCGTGACAAAACCGGTCGTCAAAGAAATCCCCGCAAAAGCAGCGTCGTGAAGAAGACCAGTGTAGCGAGCGCACCTGGCGAACTGCCAAGTCTGCACAATAGTCCGGGATCGACGGATGGATCGCCGCCGCCGCCGCCGCCGCAACTGCAGCCGACAACATCGGCGGTGGCGAGCGCCAGTCCGCCGATGCGCTCGGACGTATTAAACACTCTGCTCGAAATTGAGACCATCTGCAGCCAACTTCGCGACGCCAACGTACTACCCCGCCCCACTGTGTCGGTCTCATTGGTGGACGCCGTCACCCGGCCGTCTCTCGTCGCCGCTCGCGAAGAGGTATGTCACGCACGTCGTCCCGTCCCGAGGTTGCTCTATCGATTGCCGCGTTCGCTTCCCTAATTCGCTGCAACGCGGACGAAGGCGTACAAGCCTGCTGCTGCAGCTTCACCAGATGACCGATCTTTGGTCTTGCAAGTGCACAGCAACACGATGATTAATCGAGTGCCTAACGCAGATGAGTGGCGCGTAGCCGGGCGGCTAACTGTTCCCCAACTTCTTCTACTAATGGGGGGCGCGTATGTATGCAGCTGCTGCAGGCGAACTGCAAGCGGTGCCAGCGAAAAACATTACAGCAGTAGCGCTAATCGTCGTTCGATTGCACCCTGGGTACATACGAACTCCACGAGACGCTTAAGTACGCGCCACTTGTTGTTGGTTCGACAGCGAGGGAGGAGGGTTGGCATTGGGATGATCAAACTGCGGCGCGACTGATGCGCATTTTGCGAGCGCCGTTACAATCTTCGGCGATTTGCGCGGAGGCGAGGTCGCGTGATTGCTGACAACAAGAGCGGCGGTCGCTATCGCCATCGTTGCGTCGCAATCATTGAGCCGAACGACCGCACTGTACTCTATTTCAGATATCATTCGATGGCAGTCTCGGTCGAGCAACGTCGACAGATTTTCGCAAAGGACTGCGGCGGCTCATCGTGCTGACTTTGGACTACGCCAACACGCTGAAACCAGTCGCGGACCTGCCCGTTGACGAAAAAGTGCATTGCTCGTACACGTACACTACGAACAAACATTACCAACGCCTAGCCGCTTGCAGATAGCTTTGATCAGGAACTGCGTGGGATCGTTCGCGTTGCTAGTCACCGCCTACAGAACGCTGCAGTCAGGCGCTAACGCCGATTTGATCTGCCTCCCTACTCGCCACTTTCTCCAGCGCAACGCTCACGTGACGCATATGTACGCGTGCACAATAGCCAATTTCACAAAACTGCCATAATCGCAACGACTGCTATTGCAAAATCGGGGGGAGGTGCGGCGATAGCGGGTGTGACGCATGTTCCTGCGCACATCAAAGCTGATCAATCGTCGCACTTGCCGCAACTGTGAATATACAACAACAGTCTTGATTACAGCAGTTCTATGAAACCGGCCCCACAGGGAGCAATGATCATTTTCTATTCTTTCAGCAGCGCGGACAAAGCAACCGACAACGTTGACTTTCAGAATGCGGCGGCACTCATGAACCGACAAAAGCAAGTTGCTTATAACGGTTGAAGATGGCAAATGAAGATAATTGAGCGTAGTGTGTTTTTAGCTGTTTGAAAGAGCGCATTCTCGACGAGCTGGTGACGCCGATGAGACGACTGGGTGTGACAGAGGAGGAGTTTGTGGCGTTGAAGGCGATCGCAACGCTGGACCCGCAGGCAAAGGGAGTTCGAGCGGACGCCGCTACACGCTTGGCCGCAGCAAGAGACAGTGTGCAACACGCGCTGTTTGAATATCTGGCCACGTCGCGAGGCACGAAAGAGGCCGCTTCTCGATTTGCTCACCTACTTCTCCTCCTTCCCACGCTGTCTGTACGTCCCTCCCGAACGAGCGCCTTGCTCGTCCATATCCTGACTTTACTTCATTCCAGAAAATATCCGACTTCTGCGCTGGAACTTTAAGCCTGGCCGAAGGAATGGGATTCGTCGTGGATGTTATGCTAAATGAACTAATGATTGATCCTGGTACGTTATTCCCACACTCTCCATCAACTTACGACTTGTTATAATATTTCTGTTTTCAGATACAAAGGCCAAAGCCTCTATGGGTATCGACGCAAAGACGCACCGTTCAAATACCTCGACGATTACTGCCCAGATAAAGTTGGAATGACGGAAGACAAGGATTATCAGGGACCTTTGTGGAATTCGTCGCTCAGCTTGCTCTCCTACTGAACAGACGCAGTCAGTGCCAGTTACGACATCAAAAATTGCTTTCTACGCTGACTCTCGCTTTACGAATTCACAAAATCTTATTTCTGACCTTGACTTTTCGAATCGCCTATATAAGTTATCAGACTCTGAATCCGACGTCAGGTCTTAAGTGAAAATTTTTGACGTGGCAGAAATAATTTAGGATGTCAGAACTAGCACTGGACACAGCTTTCTAGTTGTTGGTATTGGTCGGCTTTCTGTGCGCAGTTTGCAGCGATCAGCGTCCTTGATATTCAGTCGGTGTTTATGATTTCTACGCTTCCAATGTGATAAACGTGGCATATTATGTACAATTGTCTATAAGTTCACCAGTGACTACATTTGTGGCGTATATTCTAATTACTATATTCAGTGCAAATAAAACTTCTTGCACCAACTACTCATGGCTCGCACCACTTTATATGGTTGGCTGTGGGAATCTCTGCAATCCTGAAATTCTTCAGTCCTCGAGTCCAGCCCTACTGCATTATTCTCAGCGTTCTCGATCACCTTTCTCAATGTCCAACGACACAATCGTAGCTTGGGAAACAGCCGTAGTGATTCGATCGGTTTCACATTGCCTTCTAACGTTAAAATACGTACTAAAGGGATATCCTTTAGCGTAACGTCAAGTTCGATCTAAACCGAAGCGACGCGAAACCGGTCCATTGTCATCATACTCATATACCGGAACAAACATTCCTGAACTTTATTTTACATTTAATCGTGAAAAAACTAGTACGGATCAGATAGGGTTCACGCTGGTAACTGCAGGAGGTAATTTGATCAGGCTGCCGCTACGCTATGCTGCCGAGAACAACGTGAATATAAAAAGTAAGGTGACGGGGGCTGGTTATGATCTTTCGGTGGGCATTTGTCGCGCTGGCATCGAGCTGATGTTGGCATGAGCAAACCTCAACAGGCTTTCGATGATGCAGGATCAACCGGTGTATGCGCATTCACGCGCCAACCGGAACGAACGATCGCACGCCTTTCTGCACTTCATCCGACATGCTGGTTTTGCGTCTCTTTCACACCTCCCCTCGATCATCGACCAATGCTTCGTCGACTGTCGAAATGATCGATCACCGTCGATATTTCTCGTCATGCACCAACACCTCTGTCATACACCGCCATTGCACTCTGTAGAGTTCATCATTCAAATACAAAATTCGCGCGCTCGTTTCAAGATAACCACAGTATTCATTTTTTTAAAATTGAAAAAATTGACAAAATGGATGCGAGCTCGATTTTGAGCTAAATGCGGATATAGGCTGTTCGGGTGCTATCTGATCGTTCATTGAGCTGCGTGTTCACGAAAAATGACGAAAGGACCGGTCGGTCGAGTGAGCGGGTGTATTCGGGTGTCGCGGCCTAAAATGTCGAATAAGCCGTCGCGGGCCGACATCGATCAAGACTCAAGACGTGACGCTTCGGCGCGGCACGAGGAAGATGCGCATGCGACTCCGGAATCGGATGCGCTGCAGGCTCGGTTCTGGAAGGCCGTCGAGAACTCCGATGAAGAAGCCATTCTCAGTTTCTTGCGCGATTACTTTCATATGGCGGTAAATGGTTTGTAGCAATGATTGAATGGTCGCTTTCGGCTTTCAGCCGCACGATTCGACCAAAATTTGTGACTTGCTCTTGAAAGCAGAGGCAGAGAGTGCGCGAGAAGCTCTGCTGATCGCCATAGCCGCTGGTCGGCGCTCGTTGGTCGAGACGCTTCTCGTCGGGTTCGACAGCTATAAATGGGAAGGAAGCATTGGTGCGTCGATTCCTTTGGGGACATTCACATATAATACAACGCGGTTTTTCACTCTTCTTGGATCCTACTACATAAAAAGTGGATCAATCAATCGATATGCAATAGCTTTATGTACTATAAACAACACAGGAGGCCGAAAATTCGAGACCGACCAAACTTGACCGCTATAAGCGTACTATCGATAGAAACGATCTCTACTGTATTCAGGAGCATAGTACGTTCTGTAAATCGCCAACCAGTGAGCAGAGTCAGACATGGATGACCGCTAGAAAACTGCGCGCTGAACAATGAGAAATCGAGATTGTATGCATCATCTCATTGCAGCTTGTACGCGCTCGCTTCTCTTCGAGCCGCATATGACGCCGCTGATGTTAGCGTGTCTGTGCAACAACTACGGTATCGTCGAGTCGTTGCTCAAGCGAGGACATAGCATCATGGTTCCGCATCGAATTGACTGTACGGCACAATATTTTATTGATGCAAAAATTAACTTATCATTGATAAATGTTGACATTGTTGACAGTAAAGTTGTTTTTTATCGCCGCAAAAATGTGTGTTGTTTTATATAGGTCTGTGCGGTCAGTGTCGTTTGCACCGTCGCCGGTCCAACGAGGCGGTGATCAGCGGCGCGTGTCGCATCGACGCTTACCGAGCGATCACCAGCCATGCCTACTTGTGGTTGGCGTCGGGCGACCCGGTGAACACAAGCTTCGAACTGGCTCGCGAGCTGCAGAAATGCTCGCAGACCGAACCCGCCTACAAGGTCAGCTCATATTATAAAGTATATCGAAGTATTTATGACTATTTTTGTTGTTGCATCGTGAATTGGCAGTGATCGAGTGAGATTCGCTCTGATAATTCACTAGATTTGGTTCTGGCACGCTCGAGCGGGGGTAGTGTCCTGAGCGGTAGTTTCCCTATCGCACTGACGCATTGATGTATTGTTTTAGAACGTTGCCAGCTGAATAAGCACATCCCGCTGAGCCCCCAACAGCACCGGTACCGACACACCCACATCTACTGCGAACGGGGGACCTGACGATAGCAATAAATTTGAATCGCTTTCAGGAAGTGTATGAGCAGATGAGCGCGAATGTGGAGACGTTTTCCGAGGTTTTCGTGCAGCAATGCTGGACTCAACAGGAAATGGAGCTACTCCTCGATCGCAACACGGGCGTACATTTGTCTGTCGCTCGTCGTCCTTCGCCTCGGCTGCGACTCGCTCTCGACGCCCATATGAAGAAGGCAAGAACATCCTGTGATTGTATTCGTGTACCGTATTTACGGAAATAGTGGCACAGTGCCACTATCATTTCAATCCCTTCTCTACCCTGTGCCACCATTTCTGTGAATACGGTATATTTTCTGTTACTTAATTCTTCCGTAGGTATTAGGGGGTGAATGATAGCCTCAAACGCCAAGTTTTTTTCAGTTCTTGGCGTCGATGAACGTTCAGTCGGTGTTGGAGTCGCGCTGGTTGGGGACGTGGGGCGATTGGGGCGTCCATCCGATCTACGACTGGGTGGTGCGAATGACGCAGCATACGATCTTCTATCCCATCAGCGCCTTTTTGTTCGCCATCACTGCCGGCTTCATCTGCACGAGTTACAAAAATCCATATTCTCGGTAGAAATATGCAAATTTATGACTAATCGAGCTTGGAATGGTTTTACAGCTTCGTCAGCTACTTTTCCAGCTATTTGACGTTCCTGCTCGCCTTGTTGGTCGTCACTCAGGTCAACGAACGAGACGACGCTGTCGCTCGCGGCTTCACTCAGTGGCGTATGTCTCTCAAGACCTGTTTATAGTTACAGCTGTAGTCATATGTCTATACATATGCTTAACAATTCTCACGGTTACTGTTTCAAAATGCTCGTAAAAGTTATTGATTGTTTGATAATGTTACTGACGCGGCGTCTGGCATCACTAATTTATATACAGGGCATTTTAGGCCAAAGGGCTTTATTAGATGAAGAAGAAGAAGAAGAAGTAGCAACTAATAATTTGATTTGATTGACTGAGCTCCATATTACTGTATAAGCCTAATTGTATAGTGGCCCACATGAAACATTCTAGAACTAATATCCCAATCGAGTTTTAAAGCGCACGCCGTGACATTTATCAAATAATCAATATTAGCATCTTCGTGCGTACTGAAATTGCATCCGCGGAATCATTGTAACCATAAACAGGCCTTTATCATCTATTGTCTAACGGCTTTCATCTGACTGAGCGCTATTTAAGCATCGAAACTCGCATGCCTAATCTACGTGTGGCTGTACGTGTTCGGGATGGTTTTTTGGGATTTCTGCGCTTTCTGTCGACTGGGCTTCCGGCGATATTTCGACGTTTGGTGGCACTGGTGAGGATCGAGTGGTGTTTAGCAGCTTCTCACTGACCACCTGTTTTTCAGGTTCGACTTCTTGCTCTGGGGTCTCTTTCTGTTCGCATTCATCACGTGGACCAGGGCGTCCCAGACGGCTCAAGCTGATGGTCTCCACAAGCTTCACCGTCGGCATTGGGTTCCCTTTTTCTCTCTTACTCTCTGTTGTATTCTCACAACTGAGTACTCTGAATTTCTGTCGGTATGACATAGATAAGGGTAATATTTCGTAATGGAAGTTGGATTACGGTATGAATATCACCATGTTGAGGACCCATCTATGCTTTGAACACCCCCAGTATTCTCCAGTATAATTCTATGCAACTCATCTTCAATCAGGTGTGGTACGATGCGCGTCTGGTCCACGAGGCGTTTTTCGCCGCCGCCTGCGTTGCGGCCTTTTGGCGATTGTTCTACTTCATGCAAGTCTTCCAAGCCATCGGGCCCGTCGTGGTTCGTCAGCAAAATTGTGTTCGCATAGCACTTTTTGCCTCTGCTTGCAGATTTCGATTGGTCGCTGCGTGGGTAGTGTGATTCACTACTTGATCATCATGCTAGTGGTGATGACATCGTTTGCCATCGGCATCAACTCAATCTTCGAGCCGTATAACGGCAACCGCTACTATGGCGACGATGGCTCGATTCGCAATCAGCCAAATCACTTCAAATCGTAGGGACTTTTGACTTTTTGGGTCGCCTTTGGCGGTCCTATACGACTGTTCTGTCCGGCCAGTCCTATAGCTTTGGACGCGTTCAGAACGTACTGTAGGATTGCCCGCTTCGCACGCCTAACTATGCGACCCAATCATACCGAATTCGTTCTCTGTGCGAGGCTCGAATGGTGCGGCACACCCCCTAATACGAAGACCATTTCAACCTTTCAAATGCTGATAATGTATTATTCTATATCACGATCAAATTGAGCTAAAAATAAATATAGTCGACGGGATTCATACATTTTCAGTGCGCCATTCTTCATTCGAATAACAATAATAATCTTATTTCACCTGATTAAATTAAATCTTAAAAAATTAAAAAACTACAATTGTAGATTTACCAGCACACTGTGGAGCTTATATTGGGCATTCTTCGGTTACATGCCGCCCACCGATTTGGACATAGTGGCAGGCCAGGCGGGTCCGGACCAGACATTCACCGACCACTACTTTACGCAGCTCTTTGGCGAGATAGTCGTCTGCGTCTACCACGTCATCATTATCATCACGCTGCTCAATTTGATGATCTCGCTGATGGTTCGCATCGCCGATCAAGTTTTAGTACGTTCCAACGCTTTTCGTCTTTGTCTTGTGCTATGTCGAGGGGGGGGGCGGTAGGATTTGCGATAGTTGGGCGATAACCACGGTGATGTCATACTCGAGCTTATTTTTGTTAGCTCTATTCGTAGGGCCCAGTCTGGTTTCCACTCCCGTCCTTTCCCCTACCTCCTCTTCAGTTACTCGTACGACTGCTCGTCGCGTTCATAAATTTTTGCCTCGAATCCTAAAGTGCTACTGTAACCTTTCAGGAGAATGAAAGCGTCGAGTGGAAGTACGTTCGCTGTCACATCTGGGCGGATTTCCTCGAAGCTACCAACTCCGTTCCTCCGCCGTTCAATATCATCTACTTTATTACTACCACTCTCTTGAGTCTCTTTGACGTCACCGGCAAATTCTCCTGGCCAGTGCGAATTTCTCAGGCATTTTGAGCGTTTAACTTTCAATAGATCGCTATTTTTTGCAGGAATTGTTGCATGTAGAGCCAAAGGCTGACGAGAAGGCCGCAAAGAACTATCAGGTTTACACAATAATAACAATAATACTATAATTATATGGTATTCTTATCGTTTAGCAACTCATAGTGCGACTATATTTGCGCTTCAAGGCTGGCAAATATCGCGGCTACAAGTCTGCCGTTGAAGCGGAAGCAACCGTACTGAAGAGATATGTGTTCCGCTCACATTTAAACCATTCTTATTTCAGGCGCACGATGGTGCGTTTACTTAGTCGTCTTCTAGCCGAATCGATCAAATCACTATTGAAGATGGCTGAATTTAACGACTTATTTTATGATCCGCGATGCAGCAATCTTATGTGCATCTTATGTGCATTAACTGTGTTTCTTAACTATGTGCTTGATACCGTGTCTAGTCCACAGCGCTCGTTGTGCGGTGAACGCAGTTGTTTGGAGTGTTTTTGTGATAAATATGCTTCACATATCACGTTTTCAATTTCATCATTTATGAAGGGAAGGGGTGATATATTGCAAATCAAAATAACACACGGTAAGTTGTTATCAAAGTACTATTTACTCAGGAACGATGAAGAAACCTATGGCGATTAAATGAGATTGAGCACCCCTCATCACAGTTGGCTTGTAGACAGAATGAGAGGCAAGCACGGCTAAATTATATAAGCACTAAAAATTTGAATAAGCATCATAATTATACTCATTAGCACGCCAGGTAATGTAAAATAGAATGACTGAAACGTTTTACGTATAGTCAGCGTCACAACCATTGACCGAGCAAGCGGTCCAAACGGTAGTTTTTGTGCGCCATAGCGTTTTGCCAAGAAATGCGCGAATTTGACGCAACTTATGTTCTGAGTGTTACGCAAAAATTATTCCAAGTTCCTATTGGTACATTCAAATTTGCCGCCCCAGTAGCGCGCAGTGGGTATATCTTTATTGAATTTTGTTTCCCGCGTGGAGCGCTGGACATTGGTCAATGGCTGTGAAGGTGTTCACTGAACGACACGAAGGCGCTACGCGACGCGGTGCGACGCGATGCAATCTTTGTATTCGGCCGCGCGAATGAGCCCCTAATAAACGATCGCCTGGCGCGGCGCCGGGGCATCGCGACATTATGTGACACCTTGACGCTGTTTGGAGGCACGCAGAGGAGCTGCGCAGGCGATCAAGCCTCGGTCAGAGGCATGCCTAACTCGCGCCTTTCGTTGCGCTGCGCTCAACAAGGCGAAGACAAGCATCACAGTGTCGAATCGGAGAGAACCAACAAGTAGGTACATACATAATACTGGCTGGCAGTAACAGCATGATTTCATCGTTGTCGTCAGACCGGCTTCTCTGTTATCTGCTTTAAAGCATCCTCCATCTCGGTCTGAAATCGAGCAATTTTATGAGAGCGACAAGGAAAGTATCGTACCTGAAGCAGAGCCATCTCGCGCAGAGCGTCCAGCTTGGCGAGTTTATCGGTCGCGCTGTCGAGCTTTCCGACCAGTTCTTCAGAAATGCCACCTTCGTCGCCTGGCTCTCTGTGAACGTCAAACAGTGTATTATTCGGTGTTTCCTTCTGTCACCTTAACTACCTGATATGAACAATTTTTGGACCTTCATTTTCCAATTTTTCATATTTATTCTGCCACACTTTCGCTTCAGCTTCGGATTCGAACAATCGCCGTTTCAGTTCGGTTTCCAGTCGTTCTTTTTCACGCAGCTGTTTCTTCAACTCCTCGACCTCTTTTTCGAGAGCCTGACACGGACACTTGGAATGATACGGCAAAAAATTAGCATTTTTACCTTATTTCGATCGCTTAATGACTGCCACTCTGCTTCCGTTCTCTTACTGCCGGCATTGGAAACATTGGAATCGTCTGAAATAGCCATGTGAAAGCTTGAAAGTCTTGCAATGGCATGCAATGGCATGCAATGGTCTTAACAGTCTTAAAATAGCTCGGCTTTTAAAAGGTCATTCACGTGTTTGTCACGCGATTTTTGAAGATTGCATTTCGGTCGCACCTCCCTATATCAATATCGCTATGCTGCTTCATTATGCGTTCTTGGATGTAGCACGCCATCTAAGGTCTTCATGCATCTGGGTTGCATAATATATGATCCTCTCCTTATTGACCGTTCAATTATTATTGGATAGCACAAATAGAGCTAGAGCAAATATTTACCTTTGCCATCACTTATGCTGACGTGCTCGACAATCTGTGGCATAGCCGATCGAGTTGGAGGCATTTTCGTATCATGAGAAGTAGGCGTGTACGAAGTTGGTCGTGGACTTTCGGGCGGCTTCACGTGCTGTCTGCTTGGCGCTGCAGACTGGAACTGAAAGAAAGTCGGTGAGCGGCGGGCGTCGAAACGCAGCGCATTTTACCGAAGTGGCCGTTGAGCCGCTGTAAGGTGCAGTACTGGTGCGGTGGTAGGTCGACGACCTGTATGAAGAAGGGCTACTGCTCGAGGCAATTGCCGACGATGGCGAATAGGTTGATGGCAATGGCGAGTAGGTGGATGACGCAGGCGAATATGTGGATGACACAGACGAATAGGTGGATGACAAAGGCAAATAGGTGGATGACAAAGTCGAATAGCCCGAAGACTTGGATTTCGTTGAGCAATATCGATCGTAAGCAGAAGGGGAAGAATAGGAGGAGGTGGCAACGTAACGGCTGGCCGGAGAAATGGACGACTGGTATGGTCTGCGCAGCGGAGTACGGGTGTAAGTGTCGTGCGCAGATCCAGACAGGGACGACGATGACGTGCCATACATGCCATACGTCGACAAACTAACGTTGGACGAATGTTCAACGCCGCGATCGAGACCTTGCATGCTGCGCGCGCCGAAGGCGTAGTAGGTGCGCATGGCCACCAGCGAGTGATGCCGGGTGGCCGAAGCGCCAGCCGATGATGGTGATCCATAATTACTCGAGGAGAAGTAGCTGCGCGTTGGACGCGCAGACTCGGACATCGTCCTCGTTAGACGGTAGCCTAGTCGAGACTGATGCCCGCCGTCGAGCGACGAATGGCTCTGACTGGTAGGCAACGGACTGCGACGGATGGCGGGTCGTGATCGCGACCACTCGACCCGGGCTGCCGAGGACGACGGCGACACACGCCGCAGTACTGGCAGCTCGAGTGACGTCAATATGGGCGACGGACGTAGCGACTGTTGGTGCACGATTGTTCGCATATCGGGGAGTTGGTGGGCATTTCGTCGGGTGAGACGGAACACCTCTGTCGTGGTCGCCATCGACGACTCGTGTCGCTCGCGACTCGTCTACGAGTCTGCGCTTCACGGGTCGCGACAACGGTCGTACACTACGAGCAACAATAACAACACACCTTTCGCGCGGGCTACCGACAAACTACTCTGTACACGGGATGAACAGAGGCCAGGGGGACGACATTGCTGCCGCGGTCGTTCAAGGCGCCCGCAGTCCACACCGGGACGGCAGACGAGTCTCGATGAACGTAGCAATGGTGAAATATACGAGACGAGAAAAAGATTCGTCAATTGAACGGCTGCCGGCGCCGAGGTAAGTGCCGCTAGAGAGGCGGATGGGCGCGGGGCCCTGGCCGACCCGTCAGCGCCGTACCAGCTGCTGGTGGCGCCTTTTTGCTCTGTTTTCAGCGCCGCCGCCGCGACCCCGCCGCTTCCTCCGCTGGCTTCTGGGGAATGCTCGCTGTATACACCCATAAACATTTGTGTGCACTTTGTTCTGGCTGAGCACATTTCGTGGCTTCCGCCTTCGAAGCATTAAGCATTCCCAGTTGGTGGGCGTCTTGAAAATAAACACAACAACAGAGGCCGGTCGATACGCGCTCGGTCGGCTCGCTGGATCGTATCGATCCGCCCGCCGCACAGATGACGACAGGCGTATCCGTAAGCGCAGAAGCAGAGGCATCACGCGACTCTCGCTTGGCAAGGTCCAGGAGAAATGTTGTCCTTTAACCGCAGTGACTCAGCATCTGCTACTGTTATATTTGTCGAATTTTGCGCTGAGTAATCGTTCAAGCCTTGTGCCAGCAGTGTTAAGATGAATATATAGGCAACTTTGGAGAAATACATCGGTACCCCACTGATTTTGAACATTTCTACTTATCTACCGTTGTTAACCGTCACAACCAACTACCGACAACATGCTGTTCGCCTTCCTCAGCGGTTTCAAGTTTCTCACGACGCAAGTCGAAGGGGATTTGTCGGATCGGTTGCATTATTATATGACCAGCAATCTATTGATTGCGCTCGCTATACTTGTCAGTTGGAAACAATTTGGCGGTCGACCAATCGAATGTATGATTCCCGAAACATTTCACCAGCCGTGGGAACAGGTGAGTAAGAATGGTTAGATTGCGAAATCGCTAATTTTTTGTACTTATAGTACGCAGAAAACTACTGCTGGGCAGAGAGCACTTATTATGTTCCTTTCGAAATTGGCGTACCATCAGAGGAAGATAGGCTGAACAAGAAAATCAATTACTATCAATGGGTTCCGTTCTACTTGTTGTTCTCAGGCGTGTGCTTCCAGATACCTTGTATATTCTGGAAGCTGATGGCGTGTCATTCGGGTAAGCATAGCGGAGCAGATTTGCTTCCAGAACAATCTGTTCAAGCCGATTTCAGGCATTAAA
Source organism: Plectus sambesii (assembly GCA_002796945.1). NCBI lineage: Eukaryota > Metazoa > Nematoda > Chromadorea > Plectida > Plectidae > Plectus > Plectus sambesii. Next base: position 17,746 of record NIUQ01000316.1, read on the forward strand.
ATCCACGATCTCATCGAGGAGTCGGCGGATCGCAAGAACTTGGCGCCGCTAGTCAGACAAGAGACGATTAGATTCCTAACGGTACACATCGAGAATGCGCTGCGGTTTCATCGGCGGACTCATGAACCACAATACCATCCCCCAGCCGCTTCTCTTTGCGCCCAAATTCAGCGCCTCCAAGAAGGCCAAACGTGCGGCTCAGAAGTCTGTTCGCGAGAAGGAGATAGAGTTGCAAGCGAAGCTTGACAAAGAAACTGGCTTAAGTGAAGATGATAACAAAGAAGACAATGAAGACAACGAAGAAGACTCGGAGGGCGACGGCGACTTGGAAGGCATGCTAAACCCGCAAGACATGTCTAAGCCATAATGCATTTTAGTAGTGATGGTGCCCACTCAGCAAGCGCCTCCGCCTCCACCTCAACAACAGAATGCAAGTAACGCCGGAGATCGCAATGCTCAGGGGTCTTCAAACCCCGGAGGCGATGCTAATCGCCGATCGCGAGCTTCCTCAGATTACCAATCCTCAATGCTGCGTCCTAATGGCAGCAATAGTAGAGTAGATCGGTCATCACGAGAGCCGTCCCCTGCCAGGGACATGCGTCAAGGATCCGATCGACAGCGACGGTGATGATTGTGAAATGAGTGATGATGATATGTGATTTATTCGTGATACTTCACTTTCCCCCGAGTGGTGTTCACCCGAGTGGCTAGACTATACAAAAATGTTTTATTCTACAAGTGAGGTTGAAAGAGTCGGTCCGTTAGGTGTTTATCTAGTCAGCGCAAGGTGTTGATTCAGGTAATAGATGTATGGATACAATAATCGATTTTTAAATAACATTACTAATCGATCAATAATTGCATCTCATGTGCACGGTCTTCATACCAGTATCAGGAGCTTGCGCAAACTCAAGACATGCCTTGTGTGAAATTACAGACAGTTGGCAGAGCGAGCGATATATTTACATCGTATTGCGTTGCCCTTGTTTACCGCACGTTGTATTGATCCCTAAAAGTGACGTGTACGAAAACATCGTTAAGAAAATGCATTTATACCGTATGATGTGTTCGCGTAGCCGCTGGCGATTCTCCAACGCAGCTATTCGCTGGAGAACGGTCGTATTTTTCACTTTCGTCTCCGTTTTCAACCGATTCGCGAATTCGGTCTTTGCAGCAACGGCGCTTTGTGCCCAAGCGTCTCTGACTTTCTCGGCTGCCATCTGCAACTATCGTTATTCGAGCTGAGGAAAGCAAAACATGATGCGCTTCAGGGGTATATTTCATAACAGTTTTATGATTGAATCGCAGGCAAATAACAAATATAAGAAGTGCGATGACTAATCTGTTGCGAAAAGCATGCGACGAATTTTCTCATATATTTCACAACTGAATAATCATCGCACTCCTAACAATCGCTAATTGCAACAGCTATAAATACAAGTTGCGTGAAATGGCTTCGTGGGCGGTAGAGAATAGAGCCGTTCAATCAGAATAGTCAACAGCGTTAAAAATGACCATTTTCGTCGCTTCAAGCTGTAGTCTTTGTGCGGCGAGCTGTCTGCTGAACTCATCTTGTCGCCTGGCGTCGGAGATGGCTCGATGACGAGCGGATTTCTTTGCGTTGTCAAGAAGGTTTCGAGCCTGTTTTAGCTCGACCAACTCTCGTCTTCGTCGACTGGCTTCCTTCGTCCGTTTGATTATGTCGAGTCGACTCGACCCTGCCGCTGCTGCTGTTTTTACATCCGGCACTGAAGCAATAACAGATAATG
>NIUQ01000316.1:19904-56076 GCA_002796945.1 Plectus sambesii
CAGCCTATGGCGCTGTTCATAGTCGACGGGCGGCTATCGCGCAAAATCGACGACTGCAACTCGGGCTCCAAGATCGTTGGACGCATTCGTCGGACGGCGTCCTTGACCGACTGTCGGATGGCGGTCGAACGAACCGAACTTCTTTTGAACGCCGTTCGCGGCGAGTATAAAACAGACCGGTGACCGAGCCGGCGCAACGGCGGTGTCAGCCTCGATCTCGTAGCCACTGCTGCTGGCTCATCATTAGTCGTCTGCTGACTTCGTTCCTCTCGGAGACAAGTGCTCAGTTTGTCCAGTATGGATAAGAAGCTCGAAGCAGCTTCCTCGTCATTCGCCGCCAACTTCTACAAAACGATCGAATAGTTCTTACTATCACTTACTGATAACATGGCGAAATGTCGATTGTTCAAACCTGGCCAGTGATGCGAGGAGCGAGATCAACGTTGAGGAAGTCGCAGGCGATCACGTCGACGAGCACTTGAAGCAGGCGGGCCGGATCTCTGTCGACATCGGGCAGCAACGGCCGCTCTTCCAAATATGGTCCGCATGTGACGTCGAACAGTCGAAGTAGTGTGCGAGCTGAACATATTCTCTATTATTTACGCTCTTAAGAACAACCATACCATTCAACTGAGACAATGAAGATATCGCAGGTAAAGATGGAAGATATTTTCGCAATACGATATTTATGTCTCTGCAAATGTCGGTAACGCGCTGCTTCGAAGTACTCGCCATTTGTCGTTGCACGCGGTCTCCTTCCCTCTTTGAAAGTAGAGTAATAATAAAAGAAATAGCAAGAAGAAGCTGTGAAAATTGCGGAACTGTGCGACGCGAGTTCTAAATGAATGATTTGAAAAGGAGACTTGGCCTTGTTGATCAGGAACACTGCGTATTGGCCAGAAGAATGTAACATGCAGCAAATGATACGAAGTGAACAGTTAGCGATATCGACGTTCGGCCGTCGCCGTGTGCTCATCGTGCGCCGGGCGTTGAAGCCGCAATCCGCGAAAGCCGTCATCCTCGTCGGATCTGGGCTAGCACCAGTTTTTGAGTTGTTATATTGAAATGTTGAACAATGAGTGATCGGCGAATGAAAGCAATTCAAACTGTAGGAGCCTGCGCGATTAGACTTAGCTGCGGCAGGGAGCATTGCTTCTATTCAAGCCTACTCTTTTAGAGTATCGCGCTTCTTTGCATGATTGCACACGCAGAACACTGACGTATACGCGAGCTTCTGAATCAACGTGGCGTTTCCCTATTTCAACACTGAGTACTGATAACATAATGTATCATTTTAGAGTCTTCTTTCTCGCGATTGTCGAGTGGAGGGTGGTGAGAGCCGTTGTGGTCACACTTTGACCTGATCTAAGATCTCGTTCGCCGACCGAGTCCAGCGGATCAAGATGGATGCTATGAGAGCGTATGGCGCCGGCATGGCGGGCGGATCGTTTGATTTCGCCACGTTCATCAAGAAACCATCGGTCATTCTGCGAATTATTGCGCTCGTGAGTGACGTCATCTTATTTTTTCGGTCGAATGAACGCAATGGGACAAGTGGGCGCACAAAAGAGTCTTGTTGCACAAGGCATTGAAGAAGAAATGAACAATACCGTCATATAGAACATGCACACATAACATAGAATAGAATATCGATTTATATTTTTTATTGCGGTCCTCGCCGGGTACTTAACCCAACGCATTGCGTAACTGGGCCCAGAGAGAAGGCGTTTGCGCATTGATCGGCAGTGATGGGGCGGACGGAACGACGGCGTAGAATGCCTTAAACACTGATATTGACTGACGGATTAATCAGTCACTCTCTTCTCGTTCGCATAATATCGGCGAAAGAAATTCACTAGCTGAAGAGCTTAGAGAAGACTTCGCTCACTTCAAGCTCAGGGGAACGTACCGTGAATTATTTGTAGCTATACATAAAAAGCTGGCTGGTTATCGCATCTCTTAGTGTTATCATTCTTACCGCTAAAGTAGTCTTCTCACACATAGTTGAAAAAATGGTACATTTCTTTTACCTCAAAGTGACCGCAGTTCCCATCTAACTGCTTGCATAACAATTTGTTCGTGACAGGCGTTCTCGCTGCTCGTTTGGGGCTGCATCTCGAGCGGCAGTTGGTTCCGAAAGGCGAACAACGCGGAGATCTGCTTGTTCGGCGAAAGCTCGGGCACGTGCAGTTTCGGAACGGCCATCGCTGTTTTTGGTTTCCTCGCATGCGTCGCTTTTCTCATCATCGGTACGACTTTTTCTTGATAGTCAAAGTTTTCGATCAGGAACAAGAAATCTCGCCAGGCACCGTATCTAGCAAAGATGAGCTCGCTTTTCGGTGCTTGAATACCGTTTTTCACCAAGAATTATAGTCGTTTCTTGATTTTTACGTGCGTAAATTGATAGAAAGAAGCACTGTCGACTTTCGAAGTAGGTTACCTAATTCAATCGTAGTTTTCTTGTTACTGTTAGATTAATTTGACTATAATTACGGATGGAGAAGATTTCGAAAAGTGGTCGCTTTCAGACGCGATGTTCGAGCGTATAAGCTCAGTACAGCAACGAAAACAAGCGGTACTGGGAGATGTCGGTGCATCGTGTACGTTTCTTTTCACCCTTTCAATCCTATCGAACAATAGGACTTGACTTGGCCATCTTTAGGCTTCTTCACTTTCTTCTTCTTCATCGTGTTCGTTACGCTCTGGTCCAAGTACGCCTCGCTCGACCTGGACGAGGCGTACGATGCCGGCCCACCCAAATGGGCCATTTTCTTCTCGTTTACATCATTTCTCGCTTGGGTATGTCGTTCGTTATTATTTACTTGGCGTAGTTTACTTAAGTCTTTATAGTGAAGTTGTCCACTCTGATTAGTCAATTAAAAAGTAACATCAAGTGACTACGTTCACCGAAGAAGTTTTTTGAGGCGTTAATATCTGATAGGCATGAACGTAAGTGGAGTGCGGCGCATTCCCGAATTGACCCGCCGNCGGTGCGGGGCGCACCACGTCGCCGAGCCGAGCACCCGGGACACTCAGCAGCAGCAGCAGCACTTGCTCACCAAGCGCGCCTGGGAGACCGCCCTCGCACCCGTCAAACAACTCCCCATGAACATGTTCGTCATGTACATGGCGGGCAGCACCATATCCATTTTCCCAATCATGATGGTCTGCATGATGGCGTGGCGACCTATCAAGGCACTTATGGGACTCCAGGCCACCTTCAAAGGACTGGAGGGGGAGATTGGCTCTTCGTTGATCCTGCAGAAGCTCGTCTACAGTCTCGGCAACCTACTCGGCGTGTGCCTCGCGGTGTACAAGTGCGCCGGCATGGGTCTCTTACCGACGCACGCGTCCGACTGGCTCGATTTCGTCGAAGCGGCGCAACGAATGGAGTTCGGCGTCGGATCGTTGATCTATTCTTGACTGATATGCAACTTGTTGTTATCTTTGACACTGTTCCTTTCGTTCCGCGATCAGATTTGTCCCAGTCGTTTATCCCCTTGTCAGTTTTGCTGGCGTAAAATCACATTATGACTGGCGTTGTTGCGATCTGTCGCGCGTGGTTGGACGACCGTGTTGAGCGCGGACAAGAGCGAGACACGGATGAGCGATGTAGAGCGCTGATCTCGGAAGTGGGCATTCTAATCGGCGTCCAGCGCCAGTTCTGATTGATTTCCATTTCACTGGCCGATGCGGGCCTTCGGGGCGCGAAACTCGCCTTCCTTCGACGCGCGGCGATTCAATTAAGAGCGATGACGGTAATCTCCGCGCGCTGTCGCGCCCGCCTGTGACACGGTTTCGTCGTCGCGAGATGGGAGATGTATTTTCGAGCGATCGCAGTATTCGGCGCGTCCGTTCTCTCTCCCCTACTCGAATCGGGGGCGTGCTGTCGGCGGTTGTTTGTTGGCTTTTTGTCGCCGACCAAATGGAGCGATCCCCCCGATAGGCGTCTTCGCGTCGCCGACGTCGCCGACGGCGTCCACTTGCACACGGCCGCCGGTCGTTGCCGCGCCACTTGGCCGTCTGACCGGTTCGTTGTAATCAGACTGTGAATGCCTTCCGCCACCTGCCGTACTTAACTCCCCATCTTGTACCGATCTGCAGTCGGTTGTCATTCAGTCCCCCGTAGTCCGAGCGCCAAGTCCAGGCGTGTCTAATTCGGAAATTACATTGATCTGTCGCTTTGCAGAGAGAGAGACATGGGCGCCTACGAGAAGATGGACGCTGACACCGCCGCCAAGTACCGCGAAGCGGAGAACCTTCGCAAGCTCGCCTTCCTCGGCGTAGCGCTCAGCACGGTCGCCACCCTGGTGTGCGTCATCTCCGTGCCCATGGTCTACAACTACATGCAGCACGTCCAATCTGTGCTGCAGAACGAGGTCGACTTCTGCAAGGTGAATAATCACTTTCTATTGTCACTTTTGGAGCGCACTCTCACTTTCTACCGTATTCCAGTCGCGCTCCGGTAGCTTGTGGTCGGAGGTGACCCGAACGCAGATGATGAAGGGCATGAACACCCGTATCAAGCGTCAGAGCGTTGAAGCCAGCGGATACGGTGAACAGCCGCCGCCAGCCGAACCAGCAGCCTCCACTGAAGGCTACGCAACAGCGCCAGCCGGTACCACTGCCCCAGCCCCAACTGAAGCAGCACCCGTTGAAGGCACTACCGCCTCCTCCGGCGGCGGTGGCGGCGGATGCTGCGGATGCGGTACCGGCGCCCCAGGCCCAGCCGGACCTCCGGGACCGGACGGCAAAGACGGTTAGTCGAATAGACTCGTAAATCAGCGCAATACAAAGGATATTTGTATTTTAGGCACTGACGGAACCGCTGGTACTGACGGAGCACCAGGCGAAGATTCCAAGCCTGGAGATCAGCCGAAACCGGTTGAGCCATGCTTCGACTGCCCAGAAGCCCCCGCCGGCCCACCTGGCAACCCTGGACCTAAAGGCCCAGCTGGCGAGAAGGGACCCGCCGGAGATGATGCCGATGGTGGCGGACGTGGTACGTTTTATTACTGTTTTCATTTTATTGGTGTAATAAACGATGGAAAAGTAAAATTGGCTCGTTTCAAGTATCAATTCTTTATCAATCCTTTTGCGACGATTATCATCATCATACGTTTCACAAAGGATGACTCTTATTTTCTATTTCAGGCCCACCCGGCCCAGCCGGCCCCGCTGGACCCCCCGGAAGCCCCGGCGCTCCAGGCCCCAAGGGACCCAACGGCACGCCCGGCAAGGTAGGAAAACTCAAATACAAAAGTTACAATAAATAATACGCTTTCTTTTTTCAGACCACCGAGACGCCCGGAACTCCCGTAAGTTGACTTTCTCGAAACGTTCAAGGAAGTTTCACTAACCCTGGGGCCATTTTAACAAAACTAGTGTAAATAAAAGTGTAATGTAGAGTGGATGTAATTCTATTTCTACGTCTCGCACTTACATTAGCCCGTGAAATTGGCCTCACGACATAATGGTAGTACGGCCACTGCTCTGGTTCAGAGTTCGCAGAATAATCTTTACAAATCAAATTTCCTTTCGAAAGATGAGACGATTGCGGAAAAAATTCTTAGATTGGATCTCGCGACACCATTCGCTTTTTTGGGTTGCACCATTCTGCGAGTTTTTGCTTGGCCAATCGAGTATGTGCATGATTTCAGGGCCCCGACGGTCCACCTGGCGCCCCAGGCACCCCAGGAACGGACGGACCAGCCGGCAACCCCGGCAAGGCAGGAACACCCGGAACTGCCGGACCCCCAGGAGATGGTGGCAAGGCAGGCGGAGCCGGCAAGGATGGCGCTCCAGGTGCCAAGGGCCCACAAGGAGAGCGCGGAGGCGCAGGCAGCTGCGACCACTGCCCACCACCACGCACGGCGCCCGGCTATTAAACGCCACTCAGCGTCAATTAGCGACTACGCTTCCTTTCCGGCCTTTTCTATGTTTCCCTCGAACTTTTGTAACCTCAAACTAGTCCATCATAGTTTAATCTGCTATATCATCGCGCTGGCTTTGCGACTCGAACCTTCAGTGATCTTCGCGTCGTCAGCGACGTATTCAATTGGCGTACTACCGTACCACCCTAGTAGACCTTGACATCAATATCTCACTATGACATTGTTGAACTGTTGTCACTGTGGTGATTTCGCTGATTGCACTGTTGTTTCACGCTGTCTAGTCATTCGGCTTAGAATGCGCGGTTTAATGAACAATCCGCAGAGAAAACATACATATGACAAAAAACGTAACTTGACTTCGCGAAAGGGTTACTTCCTTGCAACTGTACACAGCGCGAGATCGCATGAAAGCAACAGCAGTGCGCCTAGAACGGCTCTGCCAGAATACGGTACGATATAGTATAGAAACGCGTGATGCAATAGAACAGTTGAAAACATGATTAGGACAACCCAGAGAGACATTGCGACACACAAACGTAACCAGCTAATTTTTCTTAGTGCGAGCCGGGACCTTCCGTTTGCCGGCGGGCGGCTCTTCAACAGATGCTTCTACGACGGCGGGTCGGCGCCCCCGAGTCGACTTCGTAGGCTGAAACAAAAAGGTGACCATGATGATCAGCGGAAGGTTACTACACTAAAATTCGCTTATACCGGTAAATGGGGGACCGACACATTTCGACCCGTATAAACGAATTTATTTGTATGGAGAAAGGTGTACATTGAGACCGACGATTTTGACTGGTAGAAGATAAATAGCGGTATAACAGAAACCAATGAATCCCACTGTATGCCTTCGTCAAAACGATACCTTAATCTCTTCTACCGCCGCCGCTTCTTTCCCTTTTTTGGCCGATCGTTTTGTCGTAGTGCTCTTTTCATTCTCTACCGGCGCTTCAACGACCACGGCCGATTTCTTTGACGTCGCCTTCACTTTTCCCGCGGCGGCCGTCGGTTTCTGCGCAGCGGCCGCCTTGCTCGCGCGCTGCTTCGGCGGTGATGGAGCGACCGTCGAAGTGGCGGAATCGTCGGCGTTCTTGACCGCTCGTCGGCCACGCTTGGGAGGCTAAATCGGAAGAAATGAATTGAGTTAGGTAGCGAAAGAAGAGCGCTGATGACGAACCGAAGGAACTGGGGCGTCTTTTGGGGCGGCCGTGACGGAATCCTTTTTCGCGGTTGCCGGCGTCTTACCAGTCGCCTGTTTCTTCTTCGCAGCGGTTGCCACCGTTTTGGGTGCGGCAGTCGCTTTCTTCGTACGCGACTTAGCTGGCGAAGCCGGTGCCACGTCAGTAATCGTCGAAGAGGCGGTCTCATCGCCGTCGGTCTTCATCGCTCGCCGGCCGCGTTTGGGAGGCTAAAATGGCAACGAATAAGACTAAAAGATTCAGAGTGAAGAAGGGTCACAAACCGAAGCAGGTGGTTCTTCTTGCGCGGCGGTGCGCTTTGTGGTTCGCGAGGCAGCCTTCTTCGCAGCCGGTGGCGCTTCTTCGGTCTTCGACGCCGCCTTTTTCGCGGTCTGCTTCGTTCTTGTTGTCTTTGTTGATTTCTCAGATACTTTGATCGGACTGTCGACGGCTGCTTCGATGACGTCTTCTTTGGCCGCCGCCTTTGTGCGGCGCTTAGCTGGCGGTGCGACCGTTGCTTCGACGACAGTGCTGTTCGTTCGCCGAACGCGAGTGGATGTCTACAATCAAAGTAACGATTAAAAAACCGCCAATAAGCCAGAAAACAGAAAGTGTGCAAAAAACACCGACCGAAACTGGCTCTTTAATTGCCTCGGCAGGTTCTTCAGTTCGTTTCGCACGACGTCCGGCGGGCACCTTCTTTGTTGAAGACAGCGGCGCTTCTTCGACAGCAGGTGCGGCGGCCTTGACAGCCTTCTTGCGCGTAGATCGTTGAGCCGCCGGCTCGATGTTCTCCGCAACTACCGATGTCTCCTCCGGAGTGCTTTCGTGCGCGGTCTTGCTCGGTGGCGCGGCTTTCTTGGCAGTCGAAGGCTTCTTGGTTGACTTTGGCGCCGGCGCCTGATCTTCTTCCGCGACGGTCGTCGTCTTCGACCGGAGCGCTCTCTTCTTCGGCGTCTTCGCTGGTGACGGCGAGTGTTCCTCGACGGCTGGCTTGTCCGACGCATCTTCCTCAACTTCAGCTGGTTGTGGTTCGGCGACAACTTCCGCCAAAGCCGCAGGCGGACTTGGCGTTGCTGAGGCAGCAGAGGAGGATCTTTTGGAGCGCGCGCTGCGTGGCGACGTTTCTTCGAGGACGACGGGGCTTGTGGGATCCATTTCTTTCGGTGTTGCTGCTTTAGGCGATGGCTCTTTAGCGACGGACGCCTTCTGCGCGGCGGAGGAAGCTCTTTTCGAGCGAGCGCTAAGTGGCGATGTTTCTTCGAGGACGACGGGGCTTGTGGGATCTATTTCTTTCGGTGTTGCTGCTGCTTTGGGCGATGGCTCTTTAGCGACGGGCGCCTTCTGCGCGGAGGAAGAAGGTCTTTTCCAGCGCGCGCTGAGTGGCGACGTTTCTTCGAGGACGACGGGGCTTGCTGGAACCATATCCTTCGGTGTTGCTGCTGCTTTGGGCGACGGTTCTTTGACGATGACGATCGCCTTCTGCGCGGCGGCCTTCTTCTCCTCATTCTCCAGTCGTTCAGTTTCGCGGACGGATTTCGTGCCTATGCGCGGAATGAGCTTGACAATGGGTTCGGGGGTGAATTCGACCTTGCGTAGAGAGTCGTAGGGCGCTTCGGAGACGGACGCGGCGGCGACTCGTGGATGACGAAGGGTGGACTTGACGGGAACGCGGGGGCTTCTGGGTGGAGTGAAGCGCGGAGGAGTGTTCGCTTCGCCCAACTGTAGCAGCCGAGCGGGATCGACGAGCGTCTGCTCGGTGGCTTCGGTCGCCGTGTCGTCGGCCGACTCTTCCTCCTCTTCCACGTCCATCGAATTCGTCATGCTCGATGAACGGCGCGCGCTTGACGACCGCCGGCTGACCGAAGTGATCGGGGACTCCATCTCTTCCACGGTCTTCTTGTCTTCTGTTTCATTCGGCTCGTCTGTGCCCATCAGCTGGCGGTCATCAGTACTTGCTGATCGCCGACTCGAGCGACGACGAAGTTGACCAAGGCCCACTTCACTTTCACCTTCGATAGATTGCTCGTTACTCGTAACTTCAATGGATTCTTTTGTGGTATCGCCCACAACTTCTTCGGCGTTTTCTGCGACGCTGTCGTCGATTAATTCGTTGACCGGCGTTTGATTGGGCGTGGAGACCCGATCGCGTGGAGAACCAGTCGTTCTCTTGAGCAACGGCTTTCTGGGCGACGGCGAATTCATCGTTTGCAAAGATGATCGGCGACTCGAACGGCGACGAACTTCAGTGAGGCTGGTTTCGTCGTCGATGGGCTGCTCGCTGTTGGCGACTTCAACGGATCCCTTTATGGTATCAACCACAAGTTCTTCGGCGTTTTCTGCGACACTCTCGTCCATCAGCTCATCGACTGTGGTTTTGTTTGGCGTGGAGAGCGGCTCGCGCGGAGTGCCGGTCATTCTCTTGAGCGGCGACTTTCGGGGCGACGGCGAATTCATCGTTTGCACCGATGGTCGGCGACTCGATCGACGACGAACTTCACCGAGACCGACTTCTTCATCTTCCATGGGTTGCTCGTTAACCGTTGCTTCAATGGATCGTTTCGAGACATCACCCACAATTTCTTCGGCATCTTCTGCAGTGCTGTTGTCGATCACTTCATCGACCGGCGTTTGGTCTGACGTGGAGAGTGAATCGCGCGGAGAACCAGTGACTCGCTGGAGCATGCTCTTGCGGGGCGACGGCGACTGTTGGGACAGTTCCGTTTGCAGCGATGATTGGCGTTTCGTAGACTTGCGCGCAGAGGATGAACGACGTGGAGTGGGGGCGGCGCTTTTCGGCGACTGATCTTCAACATTCGCCTTTTGCTGCTCATCGCTGTCCATGGCGGATGGTGTGCGCTTCGCACTGTTCACTGATTGACGGCGACTCGATCGGCGTCTTCCTTCTGAACGGTTCGTTTCGTTCAGTTTCTCGCCGCCGCTCTCTTTGCCTTCAACTTCGACCGTTACGTCCAGCGGACTTATTTCTGCCACGCTTTCAGCAGATTTGTCGAGTGATTCCTCCTCGGCGACATTAGGAGCGCCTTCTTCGGGCGCGCTCACGACGACGGGAACGGGCTGGAACGGCGGCATTTGACACGTCGGCGTCGGTGGCACGTGGTCATCGGCGTCAAGAAGGAGCGGGGTCAAGCCCTGGCGATCTGCAGCAGCGCCCGAGGCGGCGTTCGTCGTGTTCAACTGGACCGGTGTCTGATCGCCGAAACTGTCGCCAAGAGTGGCCGTCGACTCGCGTCGTTCGGCGGCATTTCCGCTTGCACGGGGAGTCAGCGTGGTGTCCAGCAGATGTCGGGTGGAGGCAACTTGCTGAGATCGACCAAGAAGCGGACTGCCGGTTTGCGAGGCGTCGAAGTCGATCAGCCGATCGTCGGCGGCTTGTTTAGGCGTCCGGGGAACGGAGTGATTAGCGATCGACGGCGATTTTTCGGCTAGCACCGATGATTGACGTTTCGCGGCCGATCTGCGCGTTGACGAACGACGAGCTGAACTGGCTTCTATCGGCGTCGGCTGCTCTTCGATCTGGTCGTTGGCGCTTTGATCGACGGCTGCGGCGCTTCGGCGTTCGTCGCTACTCGCGAGTCGACCGCGGGTTGAACGACGGACAGATTGAGGACGGTCGACTTCGACGAGCGGCTCTTCGGCATTAACAACAGTCGACTGGTCCATTGCTTCTTCCTCCATATCTATAGAGACGTCGAGTTCGCATGGAGCTAATCGAAGGTCGGGCAGGTGCTCGTCTATCGACTGGTTCAGTTGACTCTTGGGCGAAAGTACAGCCTTTTCTTGCACTAAAGACGACTGTACTTGGACCGCGTCGTCGTTCTGTTCTTCTTCAGTCGCGTCATCGAGCAACTTGGGCGGTTCGGCGCGTACTGAACGCGCGCTGGCGTTCGCCGAACGACGCTTGGACGCTGAATGAGGAGTGGCAGAGACGTCGAAGACCGACGAATATTCGACATTCGAGTTTTCGCTCGTGTCCATATCCTGTTGACCACGACTGCTCGCGCGTCGACTGCGGCTTGATCGACGAAGTTGAGAGACGTCGGAGCGCCGAGCTCCAACAGCCTCCTCGTCGTCTCCTTCATGTTCGCCATTTTCTGTCGCAACCTGCGGACTCGCTTCCACGGGTCGTTTGGGCGTATTGCTGGCGGGCTGCTCGAAAACTTTCGCTGGAGTCTTAGCACTCGCCGGCGCCTCCGCAACGACGGGCATGTGGAACGGCGGCATCTGAGAGGTGGGCGTTGGTGGAACGAGTTCGACATTCTCATCGAGCGCGCTCAGGACTTCGTGACCGGCGGTAGCTTCGGAAAGGGTCTTGGAGGAGTCGTTGAGGGCGGCCGGTCGATCGTCCAAGCTGTCGTTGACGGTCTCAATGACGGAGTGAAAGCGGCCATTTCGGATAGCGTCGGGAGTGAGTGTTGCGTCCAGAAGATGGCGAGTGCGAACGCTCTGAGGTTGGCCGAGAGGGCTGACGACGGGGACGTCCAAGTCGATGAGCGGACTGCTCGGCACGTTCCTCGACGTATTCCTCGGGGTCGACTGCCCCTGCTGCGACCAAGAAGACAGTCGTCGTTCCTTCAGCGACTCTTCGAGTGTTGGTGAAGCGAAGGGGTCGATGAGCGGTCGCGGAAGCTGACCGATCCTGAACGACGCCAGCAGCGATGAGCGTTGTTTCATCGGAATCTTTGATGGCAGTGGCCGCGCAGTGGTAGACGAGGTGAGCACCAATGCTCGATTGGGCGTCTTGATCGTACGCGCCGGCGACGCGCTTCCTGCTCTGCTCGACCTCCCATTTCCTTTCTGCGTCATGGAGAGTACCTAAACAGTCGGTATTGTTCTACATTTTGTCACTCGTCGAGTTCTTCGTATCTGCACTAAAACTCATGCCAGAATGACTTATATATAATATTACACAGATTCGATAATGGGCGAGAGCTTTTTGCACAGTTTGCGCAAGATACCGGTACTGAAATCGCGCGTGGGGGATAGGTAATTGATCATTTAATTGCTTTACCAACAGATCAACAACATGATCCCACCCACGTGCTTTTTTTCATTCCTGAATCAGGTTATTGTGTCGATTCTAGATGGAACTTAAGTAGACCTCATGTGACTGCTGTTAACAAAACAACTCCGGTCACGCTCAGGTGTGGGCATGTATCATGAATAATCTATATCTGAGCATGAAAAGCTGACTGCGAGTCAAATCATTTTATATCTTTTTAGTTAATCACTAAGCAGTCTTGTCATGCATGGCTCATAACAATCTACAGTATATATCCTCAGCTAACGACAAGTGGAGTTTCCCAAAAACCAATAACTCACATATCTATTTCCACATTACTGTGACAAGATAATACCTTACCTTCGCCGGACTGCACGAGACTGATCGTCTGTTGGTAGAGGCGCCATGTTTAGCCGGCGTTTTCTCGCCGGGCGTCAGTTCGATGCGAAACTTGCGATCGCACACTGCGACGACATCGCCAGAGAACAGCGCCTTCTTCTCGTTCGGCATAACCACGCAATTATTCACAAACGTGCTGCCTCGCATCTTCGCCAAGTTTTTTAGAAACACCTGAAAGACGAAAATTGATGTACGCCAACGCAATTCAAACATCGAACCACGAAAAAGTTTACCCTGCTGNCCTCGCATCTTCGCCAAGTTTTTTAGAAACACCTGAAAGACGAAAATTGATGTACGCCAACGCAATTCAAACATCGAACCGCAAAAAAGTTTACCCTGCTGCGTTCAACTGTAATCAACACGTGCTGCTCCGAGGCCGTCTCGATGACTACGCGAATGTTGCAGTTTTCGCTCCTATAATGTATCAATATGAGACAGAAAATGGACACAAACATATTTTGCTCTAGTAATTTGGAAGCATTTTGATTAGAGTGGTTAGAATAGATGTGATCTCATTTTTTTTCAAAATAATCATTAAACAGCTACCTTTATATCGTATTATAAGCTGTTATCATTTTACAAAACATTTGTATCAATCCATTGTGTTGAAGAGGGATTCACACAACCAAATTGAAATAACTGTGCCAATAATGAATTTTCCACCCGACTTCCATTCAAATAGCATCACTATCATTAAATACTATAATGCACGCGATAACAACAACAGAAATAAATATGTTCGTCTCAAAAGAATACAAAAAACATTCAACTTGCCGTCCGATCAAGATGTTTGTGTCGTTGAGAATAGGAAATCGACCACCATCGCGCCCGCTCCTCTTGATAACGACAATGTCGCCGTACTTCTTGCGTTTCGGCTCGGCGGCTTCTATGATATCCTCCTTTTCGTCGGCCTCTGCTTCTGGGTGCTTCAAGACATCGTTCGCTGCTGCTTCAGACTCCATTGTCCAAGCTGGTGTCTGCTCCATCATGGTGTCCATCTTCTTTCCTCTTGACAATACGAACTAATGGCTTCTTACCATTCAAAACTATTCCTTTTATTAAAAGAGGTAAAAATGCTCGCAACTGCTCAGTAGCTTCTTCTTTTCTTCTTTTCCTATCTGCGCTGCCCCCTAAAACCGCAGCTACTGGCGGTGCTGGACTGAAACTGGAAGAAAACAAAGCTTCACGCGCGTTTTTGAATTTAAACGCTCAGGTTACGGTCCCATGGCGATACCAACGCGCGTGATTTGAACGAACCAGTGAAATGTCATAGTGGCAATTCGCTTACGGTACGTTGTTGATCAAATTATTTAGAAGTACTGGTGTTTATTGTTGACTTGATTTGCATAAAAATTCGATGGTTCTCTAAGCGCATATTGGAATCGGTACAAATCGCTGAGAACATCAAGGGATCGTTATTGAGGCGTATGGCAATAACATTGCGAATGATAAATACATGTCGAGGAGTGTAACGTTGAGCTGGTTCTGTCATATGTTTTTTAAAAGGCAACTTGCAAACCAGAGACTCCTTCTGTTGTTTACGATACGTGTTAGCGTTGTCAAGTCGAGTTTGGGTTGATTTCAGAGAGAGGGGGAGGACACCGATGTGCGTCTGGGATGTCTGTGATTACGGATTTAATGCAGGCGCAGTCCCCCTTGTATCAGTGCTTATCTAAAAAGGCCGCTGCTTCATGGTGAAACTGTGTTCGTACCCCAGACGTTGAGGTGAAAGTAGTAAACCTGGTTGAAGGAGATACTTACTCGCTTCGTACTCCCGTGCCCTCCTTCTCTTGACACGCATTAGCTGACGCGAGCAACCCACCGAGACATTGAAACGGTTCCACATCGCATACTTTTGCTATCCACAAGTAATATGCTTGATCATTGGGTTAAGTTCGACTTTAACTAAAGAAGGCGATGTGAAATCAGCCAATTATCACGTATCACAAGATCAACTAGAGCACCTAGAGCACGACACATTTTAATGTCCTCTGCGATTGACTTATTTCAAGAAATCGGATGCGCTTTCGCATTCTCGACATCTGGTGTGTACAGTTGTTCGGGGCGGAAAACACGAAGCGCGTCTGTGCCGATACAATGCCGATGGGGACGGGCGACTCGCACAGGGCGGCATTGTGCGCGTGTTCAAGGTCGCTTCTTACGGGCGCGTTTCAAAACAGCCACCGTGCATGCGCTGTTTTTCGGCCGGTTCTGCGTCCGGCGGCCGCCGTCCGCTGCCAACGACTGCGCCGTCGCCGCGCTATGCGTTGTTCCATCCGCATCGCTCTTCTTTCTCGCTTCCCCTCGTGCGCCCGCTCCAATTCGCTTTCTTCACCGACTTTTTTCTCTTCGTTCATTCGTTCAGTGAGCTCATCTTGAGCAATATGAGTGTTGCCGACACGACGGCCATCGCCATGGCCGCCACCGATGTCGCCTGCACCAGCCAAATTGCCCTCATCTCACCAGCTATTTCGCAGTAAACGCTTCATTGCTTTCCAGCCTGATTCCGTCTTTCATGTCGTATTTCAGTTCCAACCATTCATCCTACCAATCTTCCACTAATTATCAGCCCCGGAAACGCCGTCTCACTACGAGTTCGTCAAACATGGGGTAAGTCGAGTCCTTCACATAAGCGCGACCTTGTGTTGAATGCTCAATGAGGGATGGATGAGAAATGACGTAGGGACGTAACTACGTAACGACCTAAGGGATGGTTTGTAGTTTTGGGAGTGGTAAATCAGCAGAAGTAGACCAATGAAGTGAACGATCACTTTGATCGGCGTATCCCAGAACCACCAGGCGGTGATATCCCCTGCTGGCGGTGCATCATGACCTTGGACGCAGTCGTCAGTCAGTATGTTAGTGGCGTCAGATCCGAGACTGATATTACCTCATATGCGCGCGATCCCATCCTCAGCGCCCATCAACGACCATTCATCATTCGCGCCTTAACTTTGTAAACAAGTAGCCTAAACTTCAAGCTTACGTTCCTGCGATAAACTCAAAAATATCCTCCACTCGGTGCGAAATTCTGAAGAACTGGCTTTTTTCGACCTATCGCTGCGCCTCACGCCACTGATTTTTACAGTTCATGAAGCATTTGAACGGAAGAAAAATCGTCGTAACCCAAACATCGGCTGATCGTTTTTCATAGAACCCCCCCCCCGAATCCTTTGTCTGCTGCCAGCAGCGCTGCATTGACTATTCATTAGACATTCCGAAGATGTGTAAAACCTTTGTACTGGCGCGTCGACCGAGCTTTCGCCATATACGATCCCACGGATGCGTCGATGGTCAAATCTGAAATTGCGAGCGGCGTTGGCGACCGAAACCACCAACAGAAAAACTTTCGATGGATTCTTCTTCATCTTATTATTCGGCGTCTTTCAATGACGTATTCGGACGAGTGGGCGCCGATTGAATTCCTTCTCAATCACCCCCGCCTGCCGCCGAACGGTGGCGTTCGTTCGCTTCTGTCCGGCCTGACCAATATTATACGCTCTATTCCCCAAGCTATAAAGATCATTGATCGTCAACGGCAAGGATAACGACCTGTCCTCTTTGTAAGTGAGCAACGCCGTACCAATCGCGCTTTTGAAGCCATAGAAAATCATTCGAGCGCGTGTTGATCGAGGGCGCTATTAATCTCTTCCTCAACGTGATCGTACGCCACAACATCCACACTCTCAGCCCCATTCTCAACCTTTGCAAACCATCGTCATCAAACTGAGCGAACCGACGAAAACTACTCGCGCAGCCATTGCTATCCCATTCGGCAATCTAATCCAATCTGCGGCCATTTTTTGGGTATTACGCGACATAGAGTGGTTACTCTCAGGAATATCGTAAAATTTGCCAAAAATACCATTCATGTGTCTAATGTCGCTCGCCAAATCGATTGCCGCTTTTGGCGCTCTTTTACCGATCCCCCCGTACTATAACTGACAACAGTGAACATTGTACCTTCCACAACAGAGCTGCAGTTGTAGTAATTGTGGAATTGGAGGAATGTATAAGAGTGGTATGCAAACATTCCGCAATCAAGCTATGCTTTCCGTCTTCAATCAAAGTATGCGCCAGCGGGCAAGAAAGAAGCAAGAACTTGTCCTATCGCTTGTGCGCGACAGGAAGCTCGAGAACGAGATCGACCTACGTCAGCATTGGAAGCTATTTGAAAAGTTGCGGTCCCTCAGCGAAACGCCCATCAATCCGGCGGCGGCAACGGGCAAGCAACCGCCAATGACAAGCCACTTCTTAATGCGTTTTAGCACGATGTGCGATGCAATGGGAAAACTGTCAATCATCCTTTATATACAAGTACGATGGTCCGATTGCGAACATATGGCAGCGCAGCGCATTCCACAGAGATCAAAGCGCTTCTCAACGATAAAATATGCAGACGAGAAGCACCAGGACATAAGTGGAGAGAATTATAGGGCGAGACATAGTTGCGCTGGTGATGTAATTTCAGTCAGATTTATATATGCATTGAGACGATAACATAAAACATTTGATCTGAACATAGTGGTACTTTTCTTCGTGAAATCTGCTACAATTATTTCGCCAGTGCAACTATATTATGCCCTTGGGCAGGCATCAAGTCCAATATGTAGAACGGTACCCATAGGTCGATTGTGCCATCAGTCAGCCAATTGCACGGTGAAGTGAAATTTGTCGTACATTATATTAACAATTTCGGCACACATTGGAAGACACTCCAAACAAGTCATTGATTATTCATATCAAGCGCCTTGAAATGAAAGACAACGGCCAGCAGCCCATGACAACTGAGAAGAATGACGACAAAATCATTCGGAGAATGAGAATTCAATAGTTTGAAAGGCCGAATCAAAAGCGATCAGCGATAAAACGGATCAGAAGAGGTAAACGAGCAACATGCACCAGACGGAGAACAGTGAAAAAAACAATCGGAAAGGACAAGAAAGGACTCTTTGAGCCTCCTCACGCACACAAACGAGCTAAGAGCCTGCGCATCAGCAAGCCGAGAGCGGTAAAATACTAACCATCGTCGATTCAAAGTACAAACGTTGAACATGTAAAACACAGAGAACCCGAGAGTGCGAAGGCGGTAAAACTGATTTAGACACAACGTTCATCTTTTGGTTAAGGGCGTGCTATTCAGTTAGACCATTTTGGGTTTAGGAGGGGGCGGCCCGGGGTAGCCGTGTGGCGGGGCGGATGCGATGAGGGGCATGCCGCCGTTGAGCTTGTTTCCGGGTTCGTACAGTTGTTCAGAGAAGCCGTCGTCGGCGCCGGGACTGGTCGACTTGGTAGTGTGCGAGCCGCCGTCCGAATGGTTGAGACCCTTGTCGCTGCGAACGATGTTAGGGGGCGCGATGAGGTTGCGCTCGGCGAAATCGGCGAACAGCTGCGCCGAAAGGTNGCCTTGACAAATCATTGCATCAGCCATTCGTACCTGGTAGTACCCGATCTCGGCGCCTTGACGCATGTCTAGCTCTTCGGGAATCTGCTTGTGAAATGGCAGAAAGTATGTGTTCTGGATAAAGCAGTAATCTTCCGCATATTGCTCCCAGCCACCTTAATATTAGCCGTCAGTTGCTTTGCTATCACATTTATTTAATCACCTTTAAACTCCATCGGTACCCAGCATTGAATGGGAGCACCAACATACTGTTTCGCGCTGACCTGAAATGAGAAATTAATGGCTAATGAACTGGCAGCTTTGACACGTAGAATTTTGACATTTTGAAGCCACCGTAATTGTTATGGCTGCGATGCAATAGATCGCTCTCATGTCGTGTACTACGGTTAGTCATACTTGTACTTGTGTTGCATACAAGTACAGTATAAAAGTACACGCATTAGTATACAGAGCCATGGTTGTTGTACTGTGCGAGTCTGTGCGGCACGTGCAATTCCCAAGAGATACATGATTCATTCATGGCAATTGTATATTCCGTACTGCACAGACATGCAAAGTGTAAATCCGACTTAAATTACAGTAAGCGGTATGAAACAGTATGAAAGATGATGAAAATATAAGATGACTGACCATTAGCGCAAAAAAGGCGAGTAAGGTGGAGGTGATGAAGTAGTTGAGACGGTCAACAGGATCGTCAAAGGTCTGCGGCTTGAACCATTTGAGAACGGCGTCGTTGAGGAACGGAATTCCGAGCATGGTGAGAGTGTGTAGCGGCCGTGGTCGTCTTAGCGGTCGCTCACCACAGTCCCTTGGCTATCTGCAGCACAAACAGTCGATGAGAGATGAGTCTTAGTACTGGCCGCTCGCATGTGGAGCCGGCCGACGCGCCGATCAAACAACGAGGCACACTGGCGAGGGAGGGTGGGCCGTCGAGGCCCGTTGGGCACCACAACGCCCGACGCCGTCCGTCCGACGTGCACGCACTACCAATAGCGTCGTACCGCGGACAGTCGGGGCGAGGCCATTGGCCATCATCGCCCTCGGACCCCCTCCCCCGAATATGCCAATACCGCGTCGGGTCAACGAACAGAACACAAAGCGGATGCGCACGGCCCGCGTCCACCGCCGGCGTCCACCCTCCGTTTCTTATCGCGCAAGCGACCGACGACGACCCGTCGACGTCCACTCTCGTGTCGACCTCGAGCGTAATCGCCCATAAAAGATCGACCAATCGGGCTGCGAACAGTATAGACCGGCGCCGACGGCGACGGTGAGAAAGCCCTGGCGCACCCCTTTCAGACAGCGGTCAGTGGCCGTAGCAGCCACGCCGATTCGATGGTCCGACCAATGATAGCCGCGCCTGCCCGCCATGTGAGCCGTCAGTATCCGGGCGGCCGCGCTATTGGACGGCGGTGTTACGCCGCCAAACAACGCCGCCGAACAAAGGCCAGCTATTCGCCGGCTACCAGCCAGCGTGGTCACCACCCTGTGGCCCTGAACCTGATGAAATTCGACCCGCGCGAACAACGACCGATTTAGCGCCACGTTTCCGCGTCCGCTCTAATGTCGTGGGGGCCACAACAAGCCCAGACAGACTAGTCGAACGCGGCGCCAAAACTGACGGAAGTCGCGCATATAGGTGCGCGGCCTCTGCGCGCTTTTCACAGTCACTCTGTCAACGAGCCGAGGGAGCGAATTGAGTCCTCCACAATGCTACCGCCGTCGTCGGCGCGTCGGGCTGCCGGCGATTCTGTTTGTCCGGCGACCGCGCGAGCTCTGACGAAATCACCCCCACCTCACCCCTACCACCACAATTTGGGACGCTGCAGGACATATACTTCAGACGCGGCGGCCAAATGAAGTCGCGCGGCTAGCCTCGTTTACTCGTCGAACACGGCGCAGCGACTATGAAGCAAAGGACCGGCTGAGTGACCACATCCGCTCCTACAACTTCTCTTTCCACACCGCAACCAGTTCTTGCCTCACCTGGCTCGCGTCGACTCGCACGCGACGGAATGCCACGGCGAGCAAGACAAAGCGCGACAAGGGGCGAGTTGGGACGATGGCTAGGGCCGGTTCGCTGACGCAGCGCGATGGTCACATCAGTGCCGCCCTGTTGATCGACCGCTCGAAGGCGCCCGAGAGTCACTTGTCGGCTAATCGAAGACAAACGCACTTTAGCAACTCGTTTCATCACTGTGCATCAACCGAAATAGATGACCCCTGTACTGTGCAATCAGACGGCCTACTCGACGCAAAGCTCCGCCAACAAACACGCACTTATCACAGCTTCTTCACAAAACCTACTACTTCTGGCATTGTTTTCAAGCATAATTTAATGTCAAAGGCGCCGCACCTAGCGCGAAGTAAAATTCACAGTTTGAACCGCTAAGCTTGCCAGGAAAACGTACACAAACCGTGACAGCGGCCTATTTGCTCCTCGTCGATCAGAGCTCGTTTTTCTACCTTCTCAAAACTCAGCGAATGTTGACCCGACTAGTCGGCGTGATTCGTTTGACGCCCGACATTTCTCGCAGTCCTCCTATATAGTTAATAATCCGCCAAATATACATTCTTGATATTGAAATATATAAGATATTCGGATAATGTTGGATAAATCACATCGATCAGCTCTATCAAATCTCTCTCAACCGGGCGAGGCTTTCTTCCCGCCAGATGATGACGTCATAGCGGCACGGATACTAAGGCGCCAGGTTCAAATGTCAATTTTCAGAGATGACCATGACGAGAGCGAATCGGAAGACGACGATGACCAGTGCAAACGAGATGACTCCATGTTTCACTCGCCGGCGCCGTCGCACGGTCGGTCGTCGAACCACAGCGAGATAGAAAAGCGACGACGAGACAAGATGAACCACTTTATCGGCGAGATGAGCGCGCTAATCCCCGCCTGTACCGGCATGCCCAAGAAGCTCGACAAACTCACTGTCCTGCGACTCGCCGTTCAGCACATCAAGTCGATCGGCAAGTCGGCATCTTTTTTCTCTCTTTCCTAATTGCCTTACTGCAGGGTCGTCGGAATCGGACGGTGACGACAACCACATCCCAAAATGCCTGCCTATGACGGAGGCGATCACATTGATTGAAGAGGTGCAATTACCATTCCTGTCAGCTGTCACGTCATTCTTTTTTAAGGCAGCGCCCAGTTTCGTAGTGGCAACACGACTAGACACGGGAGCGATCACCGCCGTCTCAGACACTGTAGAAATGAACACTGGCTGGTCGGTGAGCAATTTGTTGTCGCGCAGTTGGTTCGATCTGCTCCATCCCGACGACGTCGCCGCCTTTAAAGTTAATGTAATGACACTCTCAGCGACTTGGCAGAACAACGGAGACGGTATATAGCTTAATTATAACGCAAAATTACCTTAAAAACGTATACAGGCAACGACATGGTATCTTCGAGTACGTCCGATTACATGGAGCTGAACTCGTCGGCCACTGGCGCAAAGCGATTCTTTCAGTGCAGAATCAAGTTAAATCCAACGAGGTCGGTTGAGATTTGAACTGTAACGAGAATAAATCAAATTTCTGGGAAGAGAGTTGTGAAGACAGGTAGAGGTCCTAGTTTAACTAATTGACTTTTGATCTTTCTTGAGTCACTATTGTACTCGTGGAACTAAATTCATTGCGTGTTTAGGTAGGGTTCATTTATGAAAGAAACGAATATTTGAAAGATTGGGAAATCCCCGTTACTACATTTAATAAATTTCCCGTTAAATAGTGTAAACTTAAAACTATTTTTAGCGTGGTGGCCGCTGAAAAGCGAGACAATTACACGCCGGTTCGATGCTACGGATTCATCAAAACCATGGCGAGGATAAAATCGCAGAGCGAACAATATTCAGAATCCGACGAACACTCTCCTTCCATACTTTGCGCCGTTTTTTCAGTTGTACCTTCGGAAGCAATTGCAGGTAGAAGATATTTCCATCTTCCTGTACTCTTTCACGTATTTCTTTTTCAGATCAGAGTGAATTTGTTGTGAAGCTATCGATTGACGGACGAATTATCCAGTGCAATGAAGCGTATGCATTATAATATCGAATGATCAGTTTATAAGGACATTTTTAGGATTACACGCGCGCTTGGATACTTTCCGCAACAGGTCGCCGGACATAGCTATTACGACTTGGTACACGAGGGCGACCTTCTCACAGTCTCAAATATACACAAACTCGGTTTGACAAAATACATTGCACATGTCGAAGAGCAATTATCTTTTTTGTTTAGCTTTGAAATCAGACAATCGACAAGCCGAAGAGCATTCTGGCGGCTACAGACTGCGAACCAGCAAGCACTCTTTTCTTTCGTTTGACTCGCGATGGGAAAGATTTACGAATCCTTGGACGGGAAAACACCAGTTTCTTGTTGTGCGTCATCGCAGTAAACAGGCGACCGAAATAAGCACAGAAATTTCGCCGCAACAGAGTACTCTAAAACAACTATTAACAAGTGAGGAAGTTTAAGCTGATTTGCACTTAAGCATCGGATAAAGTGTCTTGGGGGGGGTAAAATATTGTAAAAATATAATACTAATTTAGCGAATACATAGACGATGCTTTGTGCCCTTAATTGCGCATATTTTTACACATACACATACACAAGTATAAGAATAATATTAATTATAGGTTCGGCTCGACCACATGCGGTTAGCCAGCATTCTCCTGTTCTCGGAGCTGCAAGATTTGGCTCTCTTATTTTGGACAATTGATTGACCTATTTATTGTTCGCCCGTGTCGGCTGTGATTGTGCTATAGTTGTCGCATCATTTTGATTTAGCACCGTAGGAAAAAAGGAACAAACTTACATTTTACGTGGTGGTTTCAAACAGAAAATCTGTTTGATGATTTCTACAAAGTTGGCTTAAACATAGGGCATTCATATATCGCTTCACGCAGAGGGGAGAGTACGTACTTTCCAAGGCAACCTGCTTGTACCCCTCAAAAGCTGACCAACTCACAGTGACGTCATGAGTACCTTTGACCATACTTGCATCCTCGCCCGTAAAGCATCAGTCCAGCGATATCAGTATACCAGAGCATTATGCATTCTTGAACTTAGCGCTTCTACTTCACTCCCTACTTTTACCTATCTTAAAACATGAATGGCTTCATTCGCCAACAATCATCAGCGATTACACCGAGCGAGCCTTGCATGCAACCGAGGAGTGTATTCATCAATCTACAGACTGCGAACCGGATTTGCTCGAAAATGTACCCCCTCAAAGCACAACTCCCCCTGGCGCATTTTCGAAAGCTTCTCGTATATTCGCTCGACGCTGACTTTCGAGAAAATTCGGTAATGAGAAAGTCAGTGCCAGACGTGTCATTGTTGTTCTCTGTACCCGCATGATAGAAGCAATAGTCAGTGTCTGCAAGGTTGACTGAGCCAATGCCACGCCTACAAACTTTAGTTGGTGTGAAGAAGTTGCCGTCATATGAAGCATATGGAGCTCATGAAGTCGGTTACTGGTGACCAAATGGTGGACATTCAATGTCGCAGCATGAACTAAATCAGTCAAGAGTGAATTGGATCAATATCTGGTGTATGCCGGAGTATTCTAAGATCCAAGCTTTCATTTCTGTGATAGAGGGGTTTGCGATTAATAAAGGGTCGACCACTCGCCATAATAGCTAAAAGAAAAGCCCAGTCAGAAGCTGGTATGATGTAATCATGTTTAGGCAAATAATGTCGCAAATAACTGAATCTATTGTAATTTCAAAGGGTGAAAACACATGCAACATAAGACAGCTTACCTATACTGCCTATTGTTAAACAAGAACGTCATTTATACGGTAAATTAGCCACAATAGGTTCATTCCATGACTTAGAATCTGAATTTCGCAATTTAAATTTTATTCAAGCAAACTCGAAATTAACGGAAAAATGAATATATTCCACATTATGGTTAGTGTTTAAATTACCTTGCAATTTGTTTATATTCAAACTCAGGGAATGAAAATTTGAATTTTGCGTTTTTGAATGGAAGTATTTCGGTAAACTCATTGTTTGACTTTGTGTTACTCTTTATTACATAAATAGCCGTCGTCATTTGCCAAACGGCAACAGCATATTGCCATAAGCACATATTGTGAGTAGGATTTTTTTACCTATCGTCGGTACTCCCTTTCAGCATTAATGACGCAAGTTGTACCAACTCAAGAGATAAGCGAGAAATGGGGCATTCCAAAGTTGAACATTTGTTTACTTTTTCGCAATGAAACGACAAAAGACTTATCCGTCGCCGTTCCGCTCAGTATCAATGTGAACAGTCATAGCGTCAGTGGGTTAAAAGAAACACTACTGAGAAGGAGTTAACTTACGAACTGAAATGCGTTGCTTATCGATTATACTGTCCCTTTCTCTTGTCCTTACAATTTCATCACAAGGATGTCCTAATGGCTGGCGTCAATCAGGAGTCATCCCGAACAAGTGCTATTACGTGACGGACCAAAAGAAGATTTGGTTCGAAGCAGAATTTTTCTGCCAGACTGAACAGCCCAACGCGCACCTCACTTCGATCGCATCAGTATTCGAGAACTTTAATGTGGATGGTACTGTTCTGTTCTTCAAAATTCTTGTTCTGGAGCCAATTTCATAAAACTATTGAGAATTGAGAATTGAGAAATAAACCCTCAATTCTCAATTCTCAACACTCAATTGTTAGTTTCATAAAACTGTAGTGATTGCAATTCTCAATTCGCAATTCTCAAGTCTTAATAGTTTTATGAAATTGGACCCTGGTTTGAAAAGCGTTTTTTTAGTAAAAGCATCCTTACTAAAGCGGAAATAATATGCGTACATAAATTTTTCATAGGACTTTAAGCCACTCAAAACCGTGACAGTAAAAAACCCTCTCTAGGAAGACACATATCCCCAAACTACCAACGCACATATCTGCAGCATAAATTCCATTTCGATCTGATTGAATCTTCAGTTTTGCTCACTCAAATTGTTATTTTGTTTATATAAAGCTACGGTATTCATATTTCAGCTGTAGCCACCAGCACACTGACTGGTTCGGCCTGCGACCAGTTTTGGATTGGTGGAAACGACATTGCCCAGACTGGGCAGTTTGCGTGGATGGATGGTAGTCCTTGGCAATATACAAACTGGGCTCCAGGTATAGCCATATGGTCCTTGTAATTCTTCGCTTTATGTAGCGAGGAATATTGGTGGATGATGGAATATTTTCAAATGCAAGGGAATTACTGTCATGAACTTGCGATAAAGTCGTTTCCTTTATCGCTGTGTTGAGTTACAGTGGGTACTGAGTTACTCAATAGAATGTGGAACGTTATTGCAATATACTTTTTATTTCTTTATTCTTTAAGACATCAGCAGATCACATTGGGGCGGTAACATAATAGCGTCCTAAAGTTAAGTGATTCATAGCGATACTCAGCGCTATGTTTCATAATGGGCGTAAGTAATGCATAACTTAAGAACTGCTTAGGATACGATTATGTTACCGGTCCATTGATTGCATTAATTATGAGACCCAACACGCCTTTCTGATTTTGCATTACAGTTTTGTTTTTCGAAAATTAGCGCCATAAGAACGAATAGTAAAAGCAATATGTTAAGGTCAACCGGATTCTACTCAGCATTGCGTTTCATCCTATGCGCTCAAAACAGGCCAATGGAAGACGGAAAATTGCGGAATTGATAACTGCATCATTTGCGAAATGTATTTGGGCGGTAGCACCTCTCTTCCTCCGACTCCTACATCTTCGACCACTACATCGACGCGAACATCAAACGTTAACCCTCCGACTGCAACACCGCCAAATCCAGTGACCATGACCGACTGCAAGGATTGGTACGTTCACGGAGGAAAGCGTACCGATGGGATATACTCCATAAATCCAGATGGTAAGGGATCGTTCAACGCATACTGCGACATGACAACCGATGGTGGTGGCTGGACCGTATTTCAGAGGTATTTACTTGAATATCTCTATTGATATTTGACTAGTGCCATTATTTTTGCGATTGGCGCCCAAAATATCGAGGCCGAAATATCGAGGCCCAACATATCGACGGTCTAAAATATCGAGGGTCCAAAATATCGAGATTAAGATTTATAAAGTTTATTTTAACTTTTCCACACATTAACCGTTTAAATTAGTTGCTAACACATATTAGTACGTGAACCAGCGGTAACTGAAGCAAAGAACAGAGATTAATGCAGTGGTCATATGGAAATCAACAGCAAGCATCGACCATAATGTAAAATAAAATAAAGCGAGACAAAGGGAAGTTAGTATCAGTATTATTTGTTAAGTTATGTTGCGGATATGTGATAACTTTGGCGCGCTATATCGAGCGCGGGCTACATTCAAGCGCAACCTTGACCTTTTGAATATGTGTATGCTCCAATCTGATATGCCTGTACGCTCATTTATTCATTCGCATTTTTTGTAGCTGTCGTTATCCCTTCAGCTCTTTCGCATTATCCATCGCATTTTACTTCGCACACTTACGTAGCGCTTCAATTGGCTCATTCCATTTTTAATTACGGTATCGATCATACCAATCGGACACCGTTCACTTTTCATTCAATCAATGAGATTGATGAGTATCTTGATATTTTGCACGTCGATATTTAAGACCGTGGGTATTTTGGGCCTCGATATTTCGGCCTCGCTATTTTGAGCATAGGCCAGTTTCTCTGCATTTGCCCCTATACGTGCCTTAAAGAGTGATTTAATTAGAATGAATATGCCTTGATTTAGACGCATAGATGGTTCTCTTTCGTTCTACGATAAAAAGTGGAATGAATATAAAGTTGGCTTCGACAATGGACTAGATAAAAATTTATGGCTCGGAAATGATATCATTCATGTTCTGAGTACCAAAGATTCGAACGTCGAGTTGCGAATTGACTTTTGGGGCGACCGCAATCCGAATTCATCCAATCCAGATGGATACTGGTGGGAAAAGCACACTAATTTCTTTGTAAGTTACACACTATTCTGATAATACAACGAATTAAAAAATATGTGGGCTTCTTCATTTTTGCTTAGCTTCTGTCTACTTAGAAGGTGAAGTCTTTAAGAGATCGAAATAGGAGATTTATGTTGAGCATGAGTTTCTGATATTACTAAATTCATAAATTCAATCGGCCAGATACTATTAATTTTTATATTTTTGACACTAATTCAGTTTTGAATTAAAAATTTTTATATCTTTTTCCCGTCAAAATTTATTCTTCTTTTGAAGTATTCCTAAAATCTTAACTCCCCATCGTCACTGATTATCTTCGTTAGCTGATGACTATGCTCTTATATATTGTGTTTGATCGATAAATGTATTGATATATAGAACTTGATAAGTTATGAGGAAATATTGCGTAAAGTCAAACCCGGTTATATGCAGGACCCGGCTACATGCAGCTCTTGGATGGCTTCCATTGTCTACTTTTGCACTACAGTCAACTGCTTTTATAACGTTGGTAAAGGGACCGGCCAAGGATCGACGTTATAAAGCCAGCGACGTTATAGAGCCAGGCGTTATAAAAGCAGTTGACTGTATTCGGAACCCGCTTAATTGCAGCTGTCAGCATGTGACACGCATGCAGGTCGTAGGTCATGAAGATCGCATGAATAGGATACGCGGCATCACAGCGAGATGTCAATCATATTCCCCCATCGCAAAAAACAGATCTCTCTCGCATGACGAAATAAGTCAATAAGTGCGCGAAGGGCAGACTTTTGCTTCAAATTTTGCTAAAATGCCGTCTATTTCTGGTCAGAACATAAAAGTGGAAGAGGTCGAACGGCACATGCCTAGCAAAAGCGAAATTTTGAATGCTCTGAGTGTTTTACGCGTCGTTGTGGAAATGATGGGAAGAAATTTAGATAGGTTCTATACAATTGATGCGGAAACTTCTGATCATACTCGTTCCAAAAAAGTTGAAAAAAACCCAGTTCTTTACTTAAAATTTACTAGGTGTATCGCAATCTGTTTGCACTATCAGATATCGATCGTTTACTTATTCAACTTTCGCATTTTTGCTCCTTAAAATTTGCTTGCATTTTGCTTGAATGCGCTCATATGACATAAGTAATTAACAGGATATTCCCACCCATAAACACATACAAATGTTACGTCAACACTAAATTTGGCCCATATGATTCCATAGAACCCGGTTACACGCAGCTTTAGGTCCAAGATAGCTACAAGACCCGGTTATATGCAGGACCCGGTTATGTGCAGGACCCGGTTATATGCAGGACCCTGTTATGTGCAGGACCCGGTTATATGCAGGACCCTGTTATGTGCAGGACCCGGTTATATGCAGCTTTCGACTGGTTCCCGAGGACCCGCCTATGACCGGGTTTGACTGTAATAGGAAATATTTTAACTGGATTGAAGATTGCCAGCTGAAAATTTTTTTTCTTATTATTACTATTTTTATACTAATTCGTTTGTGTTACTGAATATGTATCACTTTGTGAATTTAATAACTTTCTTTGCACTTGATGATGTTTTACTGGTATTTGAAAAAAGGTTAATTACTTCCGTGAAGTAAAAAATATCGATTAAGCTGACAGACATTCTGCTAAGAAAGCGTAATGAAGTTGTAAATATAAAATGCTTGCGTTTGATATCGCTAGAGAATTAATAATCTGTTCTAACTGCTTCGCGAAATAACCAATGATCCGTTTGTGCTCGTTATCTGTTCCTTTCAATGGCAGGTATATTTAAATATTCTTATAGATCGACGATGAAGCACATTTCTACACACTGCACTTATCTTCTTCATACACTGGCAATGCAACAACTTCGACACAATGGGGCATTTCCTATTCAAATGGCAGAAATTTTTCGACAGTTGATGCAAATAACGGCGCCAACCCTTTTTGCGCTGTGCCAAAATTAGGGTAATGTTGCAGCTTTCATAATATTCTTTAGTTTTGAGAAATTTCAGCGGATGGTGGATGAATTTTTGCGCAGGCGGTGATCTGAACGGCCAGTATGTGCCGAGCATTTGGAACAGTATTTATGGATTTTATTGGTTCACTGGTCAGTTTCATATCACCCCCAGACAGTCTCAAATGCTGCTACGAAGTTTTGCTTAGTGAAATGTTTTCAATTTTTCTTCTTCATATGTGAATGAAAGGATGGTTCGTGATATTAACCTTCTCGAACTCGTTCTCTTTACGTAGGAAGTGTCGGGGATTTTAAGATTGTTTTTGCTAGAAGAGGATGTTCGTCGTGTAACGGTACGCATTTTTTAATCTTTGGAGGATTGTACAGTAGTTGCTAAAATTCCACTTGAATAATTTACAAACACTCCAAATTTTTTTGAAAAACATAATATGTCAATTACTGATGTCAGTATCAAGACATTACCAAACAAATGCAAATTGTCGTTTGAAAGCGAACTGCCGCGGCCCTCGTTCAGCATGGTATTACACAAACCAAACCCCTATTTGCTCTCCTTGGGAAATGTTTTGAACCCAGTGTAACCCAATTTCTCAACGATTTGTTTCAAAATGGTTCCTGGCAATTTAAATAGGAAAGGAGGCGCGCAAACTGTTGAACTCCATTCTTCTAGGTCTACATAAAACTTTTGCTCAATTTGTTTATTCCTGACAAAATTAAACAATAATCCATTCGTATCCTTACTTTACGATCGTCCCATTTTTTAAATATGATACCGTTATATTTTAATACTGAGAATTTCGATCTGGTATTAAATTTTTATTGTTTAATACCTCTTATAACTTGAATAACCTTGGTATGCGTGTTTGCATAAGGAACGCTTCGCTGCGATTTTGTTTCGACTCAAATGTACGCACTTAGCGTGAATTTGATGATCCATCGATGTCATAGTTAATAAGCATTAAACCGGCTTGTAAATATGGTCGATTTCTTCACTCTATCACTGTTTCAACAATTCAGAGCAAAGAGTCAGCAGTGCAATATCATGACAAAACCTGACGGTGACAAGACTAGACGGGAGGGCAAACAGGCCCAATCCTCTTCACAATAGGCACATAATCCAGCGCTGTATCCTGACACTTTGTGGAATTCTTGGCCACTGTGCCTAGAGGTTAGGTTCGAAATTTAGGCAACAGGGAGAAGGGATGGGTGTGAAAGCTTTCTTGCTGCACTTTAACGCTAAATAAAAAACAACTGCATAATATTCATGAACATATTGATATTTTTTGCGCTGAACAATAAACACGCAATAATACTTCCTGTATGCTGTACAACGTGCTGTACAACGTGCTGCACAGCGCTCTACAGCTGCACTATGACGTTAGCTTATCGATAAGTAACCTTTGTCCCATATGTGCGCTGTGTCGTCACCGCGTGTGAATAATATGACGTGTAGATCACTTATATAATAGTACATACAACTGTTGGTTGTAAAGAAGAGTAGGTGTGTCAACCTTCTGTCTGTACGCTTTCTCACGGTATGTTGAACAACGCTCAAAAAGGGCACCGGTTAAATACCGATTAGCGAACGGCTCAGTCCAACTGTCCAACATTGTGCAGAACACAATACAGCTGACAGTGAGGGTTCCTAAGTGAGCAATGTTCAGCGCAAAACTTCTTTCCATATTTGTCCTTCTTTGCATTTGTCGAACTTCAAAAGCGGATGACGGTATCATTTTTGTCGTATGATAAATTAATACATTCTTTCGTAATAGAAGGGGACTACGGGATTCCCTCAGAGGACCGGGCTTTGCAGGAGACATGTTGGATTATTGCCAGCTGAATTGAGATTGAGTAGCTTTCCTTGCGATCCCTGAAAAGCACTTATACTGTTTCCTAAGTCCCTGAAAACGGCCAGTAGAGTTGATTATGATATTTGGATCGATATTGTGAAGTGATGTGAAAGATACTATACAGATAACGTTGAGTGGGGCGAGAACAAAGGTGAACAATGATCGGTGCCTCAGAGAATTAAAGTCAGGTGGCTGGAAGGTACACCCTCGCCATATCCACTTGCTTGCCTCCCAGAAAGCATTCGATAACAGGATGGTCATAAAGGAGAGCGTGTGCCTCAGACATGAGGTTATAAGTCAGTGAAAAGCGCATAAAAATGTTAACTTTACACCTTCACTGGGGGACGATCTCGAATATTAATTTTAATGGCCATTTCCTAGAAGGGGTATCACCACCTACCTTTTTTGACACACAACGTCTATCTCTTTAATCGCATGAATCGTATGCATAACTCATGTGATTATTTATTTACAATTTTTCTCCAAATCTCACTTTTACGTAATCGCTTGCAGTTTCTACACCGCATTTATGTCAACAGAACGGCAAATGCTACACGGTAATTGATCATCAGAAGCTAAGCTGGAATGACGCAGAAAAGTATTGTGCGAAGAATTTTTCAAATGGGCATTTGGCATCAATTCACAGTGCCTTCGATGGAGCAATCATTTGTAAGTAAACGTATAGTGGTAGAGCATATAGCAATAAACTCAAATTATTAACCCCTCTTCTTTATTGAGATATACATATCCACTTCAAAAAGACATTTTCCGCCTTACTAGCGTATCATTATTACAGATACATATTTTTGCAAGCAAGGTGTTTTTAAATGCGGTGACACTATGCAAATAGCAAACTTTTTTTGGACCACACAATAATTCATGATTGTTTTCAGCTTCCTGGCTTGAGTTTTTGAAAACCGATCCATGGTTTGGAGCATTTCAAATTGGTGCAAGTCCGTTTCAATATACCGACTCATCCCCGTTGGATTACACAAACTGGAAGCCAGGACAACCAACCATGCAGTGTGCCCAAATATGTCATACAACAGGAACCACTGGAGGTGTTCAATGTCAACAAGGAAAATGGCGAACGGCTGACTGCGAAAAAGCATCCTCACAATTCATATGTAAGTAAACTTGGAGTTCGATCAAAATTTGCACTAATTTCGATATAGTGCGTTGCTTAAATTTTACTTACACAATTTGAATTGAATGCCGCAAAATATCTTCGGAAATGATCAATTTCTTAGGAATAGAAGCTTTATTCGAAAAACAATATTCAATTTTTCAATTTTTGACTTCATGAGATTATCAGTAGAAATTTAGTAATCTACAGCTATTTCCCAGTTACTGATATATCTCATAAAGGAAGCCGAGTATTTCTTCATCACTTTGCACTATGATAATTAAACGTTGGTTTAACATGTGTGTCCCAAATCAGTCTCCAAGGTTGAAGGAATCCAGCAAACGTGAACATATAAGACAGCAGAATAACACTATACAGCTTCAGCATCTTTCAATCTACATTGCTCATTTTCAGGCGAATACGGAAACTCCTCCACCAACCCAACACCTACACCTACAGGTCAGATTTTAATTCTTCTCTATGCCATTATAGCTTTAGTAGCCAAGGCAACTTTTAAACGCTACATTTCTCTAACTTAAGTATCTGAACTTGAATCTTTACAAATTGCACACGACAACCCCCAATTGTATTTTTGTGTCCCTAAAGGATAATTATGCAGCATTTTTCAATGCTTAATTCTAAGTTTTAGATGATCGTTAACTATTCGGTATTTGTGAGTGTTATTTACTTTAAAAAGCGGGCGATGCGAAAGAAAAAAACGGCAGCCGGTTTGATGCCAAACGTATGCGTCGCGCATCATTTCGCATTGTTTGAAGTATCTGCTAGTATAGGAGATTCTGTTAATGCACATTTGGACAGGCGCTCACTGTCCCTAGCCCTTCACGCATTGTCCGAATAAGCGCCTATTTACCTTAATAAAATGACCGTTTGCGCTGTATTTACCGCTATTTTTTTGAGTGGCTCAGTAATTAAGCTGTGGATGGCTCTAATCGGTACAAAAACCCAATTTAGGCCAAAGTTATACTGGGAAAGATTGCCGTGAATTGCACCAGAAGTACAGCAACCTTCCAAGCGGAGTGTATACGCTCAGTCCACCGGGAATACCAGCTTTCAGCGCATACTGTGATATGGTAACCGATGGTGGTGGCTGGACCGTATTTCAGAGGTATTTATTTAAGTTATTCTGTTAATGTGCGCCTCTAATTTTGTAGTTAGGGTAGGATTCAGTGTTGGCATTAGATGAAATTTATAAAATCTTAATAGCACGAAGCGACAATTTCGTCTCTTATTCGTATAATTTTTCTTTTTTTTCTAACTTAGTTGATTTTAATCCTGCTCAGGACTGATAAAATTGTCGGTTTATTAGCCACTTCACTTGCCTCTCAGTAGTGGAATTGTTATAATAAACATAACTCAATTTAGACGCATTGATGGTTCTCTTTCGTTCTACAATAAATTATGGAGTGATTATAAAGCTGGATTCAATAATGGATTGGATAAAAATGTGTGGCTCGGAAATGACATCATTCATGTTTTGAGTACCAAAGATTCAAATGTCGAGTTGCGTATTGACTTTTGGGGCGATCGGAAACCGGGTTCATCCAATCCAAATGGATGCTGGTGGGAAAAGCACACTAATTTCTTTGTAAGTTACGTATTACCTTGATAATGCAGCAAATTAAAAAAGTATATGCATTTCTTCAGTCATGCATAGCTTTTCGTGTGCATATGCATATTCAGGTTTTTATACCAAATTAAAGTTTTCATCTTTATTTTGATCAATTCTTCTTTTGAATTAAACTCTTATTATGTCAACATTTAGCCGTTACTGCATATCTTTGCTGGAAGATGAATTTCTTCTTCATTTTAATGTTTGACCAAGAAATATATGGATATTTCGAACTTAATAAATTATGAGATGATATGAGGTATAATCAAACACTGATTGCATATATGATTGTCAGCTAATGTTGTTTTACTTCTTTTACAGTAGGTTTGTGTTACTAAAGAAGTATCACTCTGCAAATTAACTAACTTACTTTGCTCTACTGTATTTTACTGAAATTGAAGAAAACTACTTTGACTTCTGTAAGGTAAAAAATTTCGAACAAATGAAAATACGTTCTACTGAGAAGTCGATATGAAGCTTTAAATATTAAATGCTGGCTTTTTAATGTCATTAGATGAAAAAACTTATTCTGACCAATTGGCGAAATATTCAATGATCAAATCTTGCTCGTAACTTATTCCATGCAATGTTAGCCATGTGTAATATTCTTACAGATCGACAATGAAGCAAATTTATACAAACTTCACTTATCGTCTACATTCACTGGCAATGCAACGATGGTGCCAGGATACGGCATTTCTAATTCAATTGGCTTCAGTTTCGCAACAGTAGACGCTATTCATAACGCCAACCCCACTTGCTTTTCTACGTACCAATCAGGGTAATTTTACAGCTCTCTTAATACCCTGTAGTATGATGCCATTTCAGCGGATGGTGGCTTGATACTGGCTGTTCTTGGGCTGCACTGAATGGCAACTATATGCCGGCAGACTTTGACGATGGGCTTATTGGATTTTCTTGGTGCAGACAAAATAGTGATTGTGTGAGCCCAAGACAGTCTCGAATGATGCTACGAAGTTTAGTGTAGTTAAATATTTTCAATCTTTCCGCTCACATGTAAAGCAAGGGATAGTTCGCGAAAGTACCTTATTCTCTTCCTCCCTCGAAATAATTACGCGTTTTACTGTACTCTTTGCAGCAATTTGCTTCCAAACGAGACCTTGTTTTCCCTTGACTATATAGTAGCAATGCCATGACCAAATATTATTAAATTATTTACAAAAAATTTTATAGTAGCTTGAGATTAATGGAAAATTTTACTCAGCTGATGCTTTTTTTGCCAATGCTGTACAATTAAAAAATTGCATCTTTACTTTACGATCACTCCAGATTATAAAAGCGATGCGCACTTTGTGCTAAATATTGCTGTTTCATATCAAGTGCAGACTTTTTTATTTTGATCCATTAGATTAGGAAACACCTTGATTTACATATGTCTTTATTGGATATATTTGCTACAATTTTTGTTTCGTCCAGATGTGTGCATTAAGCGTATTTGTGGTTACCATCGATGTTATAGTTAGTAAACCGAGTTAAATCGATAACTGAAATATGATCAATTTTGTCAGTCTATCAAGGATTCGATAATGGAGAACAGAGAAGAATGGTTTCATATATCGTTGGTTTTTAGTGAATGATTATCAGTTATGGAAGTACCTATGAGTTATTTCTAGGCACAGGTAGTCGGTAGTTGGCGTTCAAGACGTCAGTACGATCGTGTTCAAAGGGGTCATAGGGAATACTGCGCTCTTTCATATATAGCTCCTTCCCAACCCCATTTGCGCCGATAAGTGCAAGACGCTGGCACTCATGCCAGCGCCGAAGCCGTTCAACGTTATTACCGTGATCTTGCAGACGCATTAGTCTGCAGAAGCATTGCTGCTCTGTGCGATCAAATCGCTTGCTTTCGACGCTTTACGCCTAACTGACAGTCTCTTCACCTCTGCTCCATTGGTCACCCCAAGCTGTGATCGATTTGTAATGATTTAAGTCAGGTTGCGCTGTATTTGACGCAGATTAGTCGAATGCAGATATGAACTTCTAAAACTTCTTAAAAATAAGAGTATGAAAACAATCAGCCGAGCGCGGTAGCGCTCGGCCTCGTTCTTATTTACTTTTGTATGCGCGCGGATTTTTTTATTCGGTTTTCCAGTGCTAGTTCGCGAACCACTAAACGGAATTTGACGATCTATAGCCTAAACGATCGGCCGTCGTGATGCACATCCATCTATGAAAAAAAATTGGAACGAAATTTGATCGTTTTCTCGTTATCTTCGAATTCTCTGTTCCTGGCTGCCTGGCTGGGTAGCTGGGTAGCTGCGCAAGTTGAATTGGCGCGGTTACAGTCATTGCCCTATTGGTCACATTTTTGTTGCCAAGTAACAGACACCGATCAGTAGGCGGAGCTTCGTTCCTCGGTGCGGTCAGTCCGCTGTTCGTATGGAAAGGCGGTGACCCAATGTGCGAACAGTGACGTAATGGCGAGCGAGTGCAATAGTTGGCATTCTGTCAAAACCGTTCGCTTCGATTATTGCGAAACACTGCACGTTGCCTAGCTGTTTCGAACGGGCATGCATTGCCGCGTTCGTTGTGCGCCCGCAACAGCGGTCACTCTTCAGCGATTGAGCGACTATCTCTTCTTATTCTGGACAGAATGGTCATTCCGCGCTATCTATTCCGCAATATTTTGGGCGTGATTGCAGCTTTTGTGTTGATGACAGTGTTCCGTCAATCGGCCGAGCGCGAAGCGCTCGGCTTCGCTCTTATTCGAGGTATTAATTGTAG
>NIUQ01000317.1:0-12499 GCA_002796945.1 Plectus sambesii
TCAGGTGGATGGTGCCACCTTGCTGATGATCAACGAGACAGACTTTCGACAAAAACCGCTCGAAATCAAATCGCTGGGCGATGTGAAGCGATTGAGCAAGGCGATCGCGCAATTACGCAAACGGAACCGCCTGTCTAGCATCGGCTCCCTCACGCCGAGCATCGTGGACGACGTCGATTTCTCCCCTGGACTTCCTTGTCTCTACCAAAATGGCACCGTCGTCAAAAACAGGTTGGCATTTTTAGTCGCGCTGATAAAAATTCCAGCGCGTCACGTGTTTAAGGGGAGACTTCTGTCATCCCCTAATTGATACGGCACTCCTTGAGAATAGGGTTGTATAATCATCACTCAGCGTAGTGGTTTAGCGAAGATTCACGCTTTTCTGCATAGAATTGGCTGATTTGGGGACCCTACTCTACAGGAGTGTCATTGATACGATGTGAATAGATCATATTTTTTGATTTTCTAAGGTCCTGACATGTCATTGCTAGAAGTAGTAAGTCGAGTTGAATATGGAAGTTGTGATCAAGTTCATAATATGTTAAATCTCATCATATTTTTATAGAATCTTATCTTTATAATAGTATTGCAAAGATAATTATTGCCAATGAAGTGAAGATAAAACTGAGAAGAATGCAAAAATGAAAAGTAAGTAAAGTTTCAGACCGCTGTCGCAGAGCAAAAGTGGTCCGGACCTGACAGCGTCAGTGTCTCAGGCAGAAACGATCAATGGAGTGAAAATATCGTCGATGACATTTCTGACCAGAGAGGAATGGATAGCACGCGTGGAGAGTCAGGACACCAAGGAGAAGGCCCTGATGAAGCTTTTCGTGGCTTTCTTCTATTGCCTTTTTTCCTTGCTTGCCACCGCCTTCGTCATGGTCCTCGTCCATGAACGCGTCCCAGGTCGGTCGGCTTTGCTTTTATTTCTTCGTGGCTGGAACTTACACCCCATCCAACAAAATATCTTTCCTGATTTGCCGTATCGTCGTAATTTCTTAGTAACGAGAAAATGAATTATTGGACTCGTAGCGATAGTGGTTTATAGTGTGAACGCCGCAGCGAACGGGCTCAGTTTAGTTGTCGATACAAAGCGTGTTACGGTGTTCCCTGCGGCCCTCGATTACTGCTCGAAACATTTTGATTATGCATTACTGTGCAATTTTCAGACATGAAGACTTACCCACCTCTGCCGGACATTTTTCTGGATAACATCCCGTTGATCCCTTGGGCTTTCGAAGTGTGCGAAATGATCGCCGTCTGCATGTCCTTCATATGTTTTACCAACCTCTTCTTTCACAAACACAGGTGCGTTGCATTGCCTCTACTCCATCGTACGGATATGGTACGGTAGTGAAGTTGGGGAAGTAGTTTTTAGTGAGTGTGGAGCTAGGCGGGTGACCGGGGAAATTTTTCACAATCTCTTTTTTCCAGCTCTTTAGTTTAAAACTTCTCGCCTAATAGCTAGTGGAAGGAATTTTTGAGCAACTCGAGATGTTATTTGGAGAATTCGTCTTGTGCTGAGATTTTATGCGCAAGACTTTGAGAAGGACGTATGAGGATGAAGCCGCCACCCTTACGTGATTGGTGTTATCGTTTTTCAATTCGTGAGAAGATGGCGAATCTCATCCCATAGTCGGCCAAGAAAATTTTTTCAAGACGTTATGTATTTTTTGTAAGAATCATTGATTCATGATCCAGAAGTGCAGTAAT
The DNA here is from genome assembly GCA_002796945.1 of Plectus sambesii. Classification (NCBI taxonomy): domain Eukaryota; kingdom Metazoa; phylum Nematoda; class Chromadorea; order Plectida; family Plectidae; genus Plectus; species Plectus sambesii. Next base: position 1,714 of record NIUQ01000317.1, read on the forward strand.
GTTGAGTGATAAGATAAAAACTAGCGTATCAGTACATTGTAAGCGCATCATCAGTACAGCGTCATATGATAAGAATTTTTTGAGTTCTTAGCTTGAAAGACCCATTTGGGTTTCGCGCGATAATACTCTTGACATACTTTTATCGTCGTAATTTCTTAATCAGTATTCAAGTGACGAATATATGAAATGCAGAGTGATTATAATGCGACGGATGTTCTCGCTGGTCGGCACCGTTTTTCTGCTTCGCTGCGTCACTATGCTCATTACGTCGCTTTCTGTACCCGGCATCCATCTCGAGTGCAGCGCGAAGGTACCTATTCTCTTTTAATGTCATAGTCACGTGGGAAATCATAAAAAACTCGTTTTGAAGAATTCGATTACTCTTTAAATAACAGCAACTACCAGTTAACAGTTGCATTTTCAACAGTCTTTGTGGTTTGCGGTTATTTTAGCCATAATGAGCGTCAGTTGTTTCATTCGAGAAAGTTATGTCATTTCCACTTTAATAAGGGCGTATCTCAGTTCAAAGACGACGTTTTCATATCGAAAAGGACACTTTTCTAGTCAAACTGAAATAAAAGATGTCATTATTTAATTGAAAATGGTTTATATGTGTTACTAAGTTCATTTCAGATGGCAGGCAGGTCGCTTTGGGAGCAGCTGAAGCAGGCCTTTCATATCTGGTCTCGACTGGGCATGTCCATTCAAGGAGTGCGGTCTTGCGGCGATTACATGTTCAGTGGGCACACAACCGCCATGACGCTTCTCAACCATTTCATCACCGAATGTAAGTGATCCATGTTGAAATCTGGTCCGAGCTGGCGTTGGATTTTCGGATTTATCTCAGCGCGAAATCGACACAGAAATGTGGGGTCATTCGCGCGTAGAGCTAAGTTTGCGAACAAAAATACTGAATCCTAGTAAAAGAGTCGAGTATTTTCAGTAAGGAAAGTATTTGCTTTAGACACGCCGGACTCGTGGCACTTTGTGCACACGACGACGTGGGTGATGAACTTGTTCGGGATCTTCTTTATCCTGGCGGGCCACGAGCACTACAGCATCGACGTCTTCATCGCGTTCTACATCTCGTCGCGAATGTTCCTCTACTATCACTCGTACGCCTACAATCATCCGATCGTCACCGCCACCGACGCCCGAACCCGAATGTGGTTCCCTCTCGGATGGTCAGTTCACTTCTGCGCTATTTATATACTTGTTTTGCTTCCCTTCTTCGTTTATTCTACTGAAGATTTGACCTACCGTAATTCGGTTACATGGAGGCGATTGTATGATTGCATATCTTATTAAGTAATTGTACAGTTTGTGTTCAGAAGCGGTTTTAAGGATTCAACTCGGCTATTTTCAAAGTATTTTATCCTTTGAGAGCCTCCTTTCTCTATCGTATGGGATTTTTTCCGAAAAACCCTCCCTCCAAATGGCGTCTCTCTTTGTATAGTGCTGAGTTTCCGGCTGAAAGAAAGAGTATGTATCAGCAGAAAAAAGCTGATACACTCTGAACCTCAATCCTACCATCACCCATTATCTTTCATTAGTATGGACACTAATATTAGAAGGGAAAAAACCATTCGAAAGGCGATTTTTGTATCGGAGAGCTCGGTAGCAGTTTTGGATGCAAAATTTTGTTAGCAGCTCAGGTAATTGGCGCTATCGTAAATGCTGTTCTTTAGCGCAGACTGCCGCTATTCACTCGATTACTTTTGAAGGCAGCCAACATTCACTGATGCTCGTTAAAATCGATTTTTCCGCTTCGATAGCCGCTTACAAAAATCACTTGCGGCGAGGAGTAGTTCGTGCGGACACAATGCTTCTCTCAAATGGAACCGTTAGAGGGGCTATCTCACTCAAATATTTACATACTTTTTTACAGAATCATTCGTCAGTTTTGCTTTCAAATTCGCCAACCTTGCGCTAGAATAGAACGTTAGTTTGAGTAAATTGAATGTAAGTTTGGCGAGTTTGAATGCAAAAGTGACAAATTATGATAAAAGACCATCTATGTAGCCGTTTAAAGCGATCACTGTGGTAATGTAGGTGCTATGTGTAAATTACGTAGCTCTTGGGATTGGCGAGATTGCGTTATTTTTAACAACTTATAACGTCAAAGCATACCTTTACCAATTGAATATGAAGTTACTGAGATATATCGACGATCTTTCACCCTCTACTATAATAAAGATGCGAAAAACAACTTTAATCGTAGTACAGTTATTTAAGACTATAACTAAGCCTATAAAAGTTTTATGGAACAGACTCCAGGGGCCAATTTCATAAAACTATTGAGCTGTTGAGAATTGAGGAATTGAGGCAAGCAGCCAGCCATTGGTTGAAATTCAAAATTATCCAATCGGCGTGCGCCTCAATTCCTCAATTCTCAACAGCTCAATAGTTTTATGGAACAGACTCCAGGTGGCATTTGAAACGTAAACGTTGTTCCCTGCAGGTTCTTCGAAGCGGGCGGCCACGGACGCGTGGAAAACGAATACGAATTCCCGCTGAGCATGCCTGATCTGTCCTTTGTCAAGCGGCTACTCAGTAATGGAGGCGGCGTGAATGAACAAGACTGCAAACAGGACTCCAAGCACAACTCTCCCCAGCACAACAAGTCCCCCCAAAGCAACGGACACACCGTACACCACAAACACCACCAATCCAACTCGGTCAAGCAAAAGATCAAGTAGTTTGTCACACCGAATGACTGCTGTGTTTACTCTTGTATTTACCCACTTTTTGACATTGCGTTAGTCTGTCTAGTGCTCTCTTTTTCACTCTAGCTGTGATTTGGCCTTTAAAGCGAGCCAGTTAGTGTCTGATTTTAAACATAAATGTTTACTTTTCTGTATCAGTTGATATCCTCCCCTTGTGTACGTTTGTTGCCATATTCGTTCGTGTGTGTGAAACTTTAAATTTGCAGTTTTTATACAGAAAGTCGCTCTGCTGCGAGCTGACAGCTTTTTCAGTACTTCTGCTCTGCAACTAGACAAGTTCATTTCTTCGATGAGCGCTAGAGATTATTGCTACAAAATACTTATATGGCCAAATTGGCTGTGAGCGTGACGCTGTTGACATGTCCACAAAGGACGTGTTTATACTACAAAATAACACGTGTTATTTGGTATGTTAAAAATGGTATTGGCTTTAAGTACCACATTTTACAATAAACAAAGAGCATAAGTTTTTGACAAAAGGTGACAAATCAGACAATATGCTTAACATGCCAACTAGCAGGTGTTAAAAGTATAGTCGGGCTAAAGGGCGACCGGTACGCGAACGCTACCTTAATCGGAGGCGCGTGATTTGAACTGCGTTACGTAAGGATTTGTGGCCAGAGCAATGCCGTACGGTGCAATTTGAATGCAAATGTTGCAATCAGGCGAGAATCGTTTCAGGACCTCTCTCGTACCGGTCGCCCTTTAGCCCGATTATTAAAAGTATGAACAAACCTTAATAACCTTGGCTGCTATGCAACCCGTGCTAGTCTGCCCTATTCGCGCATTCGCCATTAGTGTCCCTGAACGATATAATCGATCACAGAAGCCATTTTGTACTATTCTTGTTTATTTGGGCAGTTTATTTGCCACTTACTTCCTCTCGCGCGTCAGTGGAGCATTAAAAGTCCTTGCAAGCACTCGATCTGGATTGTTCCATCGCTGATGAAATTTGATTACGAAACCTTTGATGCTCAAGAATGCGTTTCAATGCGCGTTTTCACAATAAAATTTGCTGTTGTTACATACAAAGAATTCGACAATCATGGCTCTAAGTGTTGGACAGAACCACTGTTTCTGTCGTTTGCATATGTTAGCCGATTAGGTGACTTGTTCAAATGAATCAGTTTTTTCACTAAACTGCAAGCACAACTAAGCCATTAAGCGACAGTTACTATATTTTCTTCGAATGACGCCGTTGCATACATCCGCATCGTTCCTACAGGAAATTTCTTTTGCTCGCTTACCAGGACTGACCGCTACTTAGCAACCGAAATCTTGCTTGTGCGGTGAAATTTATATCTTAATCGGTATGAAATTCAACCATTGACAATCACCCCATTTTTGATCCACACCCGAGAAATTTTCCATCTTTGTGTTTGAAGACATATTGCCTTCGTACTCGAAGCGATTGCACACTTGCAGACCACTTGCCATACAGTACATAATAGTCAATATTTGCAAATTTATCTGAGAATCATCACAATAAACCTCACCAATTCGTCGCCCAGAATAGTAAACAAAACAGTAACAAGAAGTAGATAATTAAATTCGCCGACAAAATTTCATCAGGCGCCTACAACAAAGTGAAAGAGCGGTTTCACATCAGATACTTTAGTTAAAGCGGTACTTAGGGGCTACATCAGAGCATTGTATAAAGTACCACTTTAGCTATGGTACGAGATAAGAAACTGGTGCCGTATAGAGAACTCTGTCCGTGCAAAACGTCGAATTCCTAATATTTATTCGTGAAAAATTCTGTCCTCCTAACTAATAATATTAGACTCAAACGATGCAAATTGTCATTGTAGATATTTGGTTATCACTCAGTCAGTTTATGAGTGAGTATTGCTTCGCTATGAGTTTCCTTTCCTCCTGTCCATCGATTGAAGTCATGAGGGTGTAACAGGAGGTTAGAGGAAAGTGAGAAGTCAGTTTAGACAGAATTTTAGACGAACGAAACTCAGTCGGTCAGAGTTTTACACGGACACCCTGTGTTATATACGACACCGGCACAAAGTATTGATAGCAGTTGGAGAAGCACAACATTGTAATTACAATCAACCTTTGTAGTACCGATAGAAGAGGAACATGACCGTGAGGGTGAGCAGAGCACCTATGGCGAAAATGATTTTATCCTCGCCGACCCGTCGTTCGATCATTCGAAGTACCGTAGTCGAAACGCCTAGTTGCTGGGCCACATCCAACATCTTTCTCCGCACCCCTTTCAACGACATCTTCTGCGATCTCAATGAATCTAAAGGGATCATTTTAGTATTTCGCAGTTAAGAAACGGTGGTTTGTCATTAATTCATTGCTTGGCTGAGAAATTCATAAGCGCGTCAAAGCGTTAGGATATCCTAAGTCATGACTTGGCTTAAAGACTCGATTATGTTACCATTCCATTATTCAAGTTCTGCAGTGCACCAATTTTATCGCTATCGAACTCCAAAAGCGAAGGTTTCAGGAGGTTTTTGGCTGCATTATCCGTACTCAAGGGCTCCGGCGTTAAAAATATTGCCTGAGGCAAGTTCTGAGCGAGTCGTTCAAAATGACCCCTTATCAATCATGGCTTGGGATTTTTTTTTTCGAGCCACTCTGCATATTCGAAACGGCACGCAAACTACTAATAGAGTTAGACTTTAATAACCGACTGACCCATGACAGATTGACCGTGGTCAATGAGGTCATCGACATTTCGGTTGGCGGTATTGAGACGGTCGTTGTGAACGAGCTCTGCGTCATTCATTTCGACGCTAGTGACGTCATTGGCAGTGAAGCGCCTACTAAGAAGTTCCTCTCTCTCGGCTGTCTCTCGGAATCGCAGTACCAACTTCTGCTGTATATTTGACAAGGCGCTCTGAAATTTCACCATTTTTATTCACCTCTCCAGTTATCTCCTCTCTGCTTTGCTCTCATTTGGTTTTTTTCGTTTGATGTAGACAAGAAACGTTGTTATATGCTAGGAGTAATTTGAGGATTGAAGCTGGTGAATCGCTCCAGTGTTCTTAGCTCCCTTTTTTATTACTAATTGCGCGAATTTACTATTTTCAGTTTATTAGGGATTCTCTCCAAATCAAGAGAGATACTTTCGATTCAAAAAGGACAGTTACCAAATTAAACCATTTTAAAAATATTCTCTTTGAACTGAAAAGCGTCTCTGTTAACGTTGAAATGGTTTAAATTAAGGATCGAGTATGATTTTTGGCAAAGATAGCATGCCGCCAGAGAAAGTGATGCCGTAAAAAGCTTATTTTGATCAGCTACGGTGTGTGATTCGCCGACTTCTTGGTAATCAAAAATTTTGAGAATACACACAACAGCTTCTATCATACACTGCCAAACAAATTTAATAAAAAAATAGATCCTCATAGAAATGAGAGCAGATAGGCTTACATTTAAGTTTAGGCAGTCATATTTCAGTTGATCGACTCGATATTTGGCGTTTCTTCTTTTCGCCGGTACCTCCTTTCCTACGAGCAAATCCAGGCGTTCACAATTAGAAGAGATCTGCAAACATCAAGGTTTATGGTCTGATTCAACTTTGCAAATGACATCAATTTGCAGTTTCCGTGCATTTATCAAGACTGTATGTGTTAATAATTCACTTCCAACGCATTTATTCGTAATACCTGCATCGAGGTAGCAGACTGTTGCGGCTTGCGATGGCGGTATAATGAGGTATAAAACGGAGTTCTTAAAATATATTCATAAAATGGAAAATAAGGCCTATTACAGAAATGTAGAGTGAAAAATTCATCTGGAATACACCCCATAAATGACCTCACAGAATGCTTTCGCTAAAACTAAATCTCGACAATTCTACACTTAGGTACCAAAGCTAATTATGCATATTTCTGTAATCATTACGAAATCATTTAAAATAGCTCGAGAACCCCAAAAAAGCGCAAACTCTGCAAGGATCTTGACTCTAGCAAAAATTCATGCGTGCTTTGATGATTTATCATAATGTTTACAGGAAGCGAGCAATAGAAATAAGCAAGATATGAACAGGATCACAATTTAATCAAAATATAAACGAATCCACTAATTGTTATGGAAGAAGAGAAGCCAATATATATATTTAAATTTATCATATGAAGTTGTAAACAGTTACTTACCACATGGAGTTGCTCTTGTATGGATTGCTCCAGTTGATTAGCTTGACTGGCATTGCCGGAACGTTCGAGAGTGGCGAGACTGAAGTGAATCTGCTGAAGAAGGCTATTCGTCTCTTGATATAATGTCTCCATAATTGCACGAAGCTCTTCAACAACCGCACGTTGACAATGCAAGGGAATGTACCAGTATTACGCCATTTCGCAACAGTTGAATCGAATCTACAACAAGTCCAAATTCAGTTCGTCCTTAACCGTTGCAGTGCTAGACCAGTTGAATAATGACCGAACTGCGTCGAGAGCGGGACTTTTGCTGACGTAGATAAACTAGGCAGCTCGTGTATGCGGTAAATAAGAAGAACGAATCCGCCAAATATCGACAAGAATCAGGCAATAGCTGCGAGACTTACAAGATTTGTTCTTCCCTCTTGCCTTGCTAGTTATACCATTATTCCAAGTGGCACCACTTCCTCGTCACTTTTCTTGGATGATTTAATAATGAAAAGACTAAAAATTATTACCAAAAACTGATTGTGATGATATTTTAAAACAGGATTTAACAGGCCTTGCTCAGGAGATTATACCGTATCTTGTTAAAAGTTGAGTATAACACGGCAACTTTGTGGTAAATTAACTGCAACGTAAATTGATATGATTGCCGACAGCTAGTCATGCTTAGCAAAAACCATTCATAGCATTTTCTCTAAAAGAAGGTGCGGCCAGATTCCTCCTTTTAATCAAAACTAAAAAGAGATCGAAAATCAGAGGTTATAAAGTACATCAATTTAAGTAACAAAGGACGACCTCCAAGAGAAAACGATGCGGCCCAGACGGGCGTATCTTAAGAAATAAATGGCCGCGGGTGACGATTGCTGGAGAAAGTTACTTCCGATAATGTGGATTAACATTCAACTCATTCCTAAACAGTCAAATCCAGCTCTGACAACCTCTCATTTCTTAATTTACCAAGAATATCTTTTTGGGCTTATGCGAGCAATTTTTCAGCTATAATTTCCGTTCGAGCTTCGGCGGGGGCGTATATAACCTTACGTCGTTCACTGAAAAAATATCTGTCTGATCTAAATCACTTGCTGCGTTGCGCTATACGAAATATTCTTGACACAAAAAAATTATATGGACTCGATAACAATGTTAATGTATATACTGAGGACATAAACTGTGTCTCGGCTCCAAATTTCTGTATTGAGCTTACTTTTTCAGCCGACCCAATGCTGTTTTATGAATAATTCGATTGAAAGTGCGCATATAACTTTCTTAACATTTTTAGGCCGGATTAGTGTTCGGTTTAGAGGCGGGCACTCAAAGGTGAACGCCGATCGACGTCTGCGGGACGCAAGCCGGCAGACCTGGAGGGTAGGTACTCCGAGGCGCATGTTCCCATTTTATTGCGTACTTACCTAAAAGGTCACCGCTTTGCGACGAAAAACTCTTTGAACCTTCCCACATTCTGAGGTCAGAGATGCAAATCCCTCAAGGGGAGTGCGCACGTCCTCCACTTTCTAACACCAAAAAATGCTGGGGGCTGCGTGCAGTCGGGTTTCAGGCCGACGTCAGCCCCTTCTTGTACTCGACGGGTCTAAATCCACTATGTTCTACTATAAAGTGCGCGCTGTAGTTGAAGACTGCGAAATAACTTTACACGAGCTTCCTCAAAGCAATTCCAGCAGCCGCAATGGTAGCAAACAACATCCCCTCGCCGGCCGGAGTTGTCCGGTACTGTCCACCTGACCTGTCACAAACATGAAAACAAGCAGGCATCTCTAATTGGGCTGTTTGTTGATTTATTTCTATTCACAAGATATGTTGACGGATGTTAATGGTTGAACGAATAGTGCATGACGAGTCCAATGCGTAAACTTGGAAGAATGAAATCCAGTTTGACAAAAGAATGTACAAAAGTTCTGGAACATCCCACATAGATAAAAATGAATGATGCGAATTGTGATAATCATACATTTTCTGCGCCCTCTTCTCGAGTCATCGCACAGATGATGTCTGATAGGGCGTGATGAAAATTTTTGCCAAATTTTCGTGATAAACCATCAGCCAACTCGCCAACCAATCACTTACAGAAGAACGCACGACAACCTTGTGATGCACTTCGTTTGCTGAATGGCATTGATGTCGTCCCGCGGCGAGGTGCTGGTCTACCCGAGTCAAATTCCGATGCGAGTATTTGTCGTCCCATGAATGCATCAACAGATAGGACGAAATTAGCACCACTTGTTATGCGACAACTTTCTATGAGTTTTGTTGACAAGTGTGTACAACATTGCTGCCGTTGTTGAGGATAGTTGAAGTTGAAATTATTATTTCGAACAATACACAACAATAAAATATTTACATCAACAAGAGTTGCGAATAACATTGTATTTCAATGCACATATGTTGTGGTTCCTTATTACTTTTAGATGATTTCATGATTGATTTTTGTGTGAACACAATTTAGATTTCATTAGTGTTCATCGATTTCAATTGTCCTTGCAAAAGTAGTGCATAACAGTGTTATTAAATGATTTTCTCACGGAAATCCGATTAAATTTTCGTCTCTTAACGGCTGGTCTGGAGAGGCTGATTCGCGTCACTAGGGACGATTCTCGTGCACTTTTTGCCACTGACTGCGTCATTTCTCTTTCGCGGACCAGCGAAACTCAATGAACCAAGAAAGTGACGCCAAATGACGATGTTAGTGAATCGATTTTTGTAGTCTTCGAGTGTTCTAGAAGGAGTCAAACGTTCTTCGATTGTCAACGTCTTACGTAGTCAGATGATTTCGGTTCAGCGGCGGCCGCCGGCAGTCACTCAAAACCGGCTAGGAGTCCATTCACTTTTTTTGACTACCACAACGGACAGGCTATTTTGCATGACGATACTGAAATAAATATTACGCGTGGCGTTGCGCGGTCGAATCAAGTTTCAGCAGATTCCAAGGCGTATCTCCCGCAGCTCATCGGCCCGATAAACCGGTTATTAGCGGGCATTCACCGCTGCAGACGACAACACTGTCCGGATTTAGCCTTCAAAAGTGATATAATGCGACACTTGGACCCTGTCATCGATTTCACTTTCGTCGCTCCCTGGACGAGTTATCAGTTGATAACGCGGCTTGCCTGAGCAAACAGCAGCGAGCCCGTCTCTGCCGAGGAATGCTCCATGCCCCCCGAACCTGAATCGCGACCTTATTGTCTGGCGTGTTGTTCCTTCATTCATCGTCCGACAGACAATTCGTTCTTTTGGTGACTGATACCGGACGCAAGAGACAAAATGGCGTGATCGTTTTGCTCGTTCTCTGAGGCCCCATACATGTGCGGCCCGTCAAAGATGCATAAATCATCCTAATCGGTGGTCGATGGGCATTTTTGAATGGGCGGCGGCAGCGTGTCCATCGACCTTTGCACTAACCGTCTGTCGGACGGTAATTTGCTGGCCTTTGCACAAACTGCCTGATCCGATAGGCGAATCTGTCATTTAATTTCACCCATCAGAACCGATAAATAACGGCCGGAATTTCGGTGTTAGCGTTCCACGCATTGCGTTTATAGATGCCTGCGGAGCCAACTGTCGCGTACCACACATTCCAACATTTTCAGCTGCCAACAGTCGGTTATTAGCATTCTAGTTGGTGCGATCGATAGCGATCACGCCATCGACCGCGCCAGTCAACACAGACCGATTGCGTCACTTGACAGGCGCTTACTCACCACCCCCACCAGGCGAGCGGGCGGATCGCTGCTCTCTTCTTCAGCTGAAGGCGCACCTTAAGGGCAGGAAAATTGCAGATAGCACACACACCGGTTATGCTTCCCCGAGCGAGCAAACAGTCGGATGCTGCGCACTCCCTCAACAATCACACCACTATATTTCCCATTACCTGATGACGAATCGCTGAATCCCTCCACCAGAAACTGACACAGCGTGAAA